>JAOTON010002111.1:162500-229073 GCA_034440635.1 Lepas anatifera | reverse complement strand
ACCTCCCACTCACCATCACAGACCCTCCCACTACCATCATAGACCCTCCACTTCACCATCACAGACCCTTCCCACTCACCATCACAGACTCCCCACTCACCATATCACAGACCCTCCCTACTCACCATCACAGACTCCCTCCCACTCACTATCACAGACCCTCCCACTTCACCATCACAGGTGACCCTCCCACTCACCATCACAGACCCTCCCACTCACCATCACAGTAAACCCTCCCACTCACCATCACAAGACCCTCCCACTCACCATCACTAGACCCTCCCACTCACCATCACAGACCCTCCCACTTCACCATCACAGAACTCTCCCACTCACCGTCACAGAACCCTCCCACTTCCTAATCACAGACCTCCTCACCATATCAGACCTCCCACTCACCATCACAGACCCTCCCATCACCATCACAGACCCCCACTCACCATCACAGAACCTCCAACTTCACTGTCACAGACTCCCCTCACTTCACCATCACAGACCCTCCCCACTCACCATCACAGACCCTCCCACTCACCCTGTCACAGACCCCCTCCCACTCACCATCAGGAACCTCCCACTCACTGTCACAGACCCCACTCACCATCACAGACTCTCCCACTTCACCATCACAGACTCCTCCCACTCACCATCAGAACCTCCCACTTCCACCATCACGGATCCCTTCCCACTTCACCATCAGGAACTCTCCAAAACACTTCACCATCACGGGATCCCTTCCCACTCACCGTCCACAGACCCCCCACTTCACCATCACAGACCCTCCCACTCACCATCACAGATCCTCCCACTCACCATCACAGACCCTCCCCACTCACCATCACAGACCCTCTCCCACTCACCATCACAGACCTTTCCACTCACTGTCACAGACCCTCCTTTCACTCACCATCACAGACTCTCCCACTCACCATCACAGACCCTCCCACTCACCATCACAGAACCTCCCACTCACCATCACAGACCCTCCCACTCACCATCACAGAACCTCCACTTACCATCACAGACCCTCCCACTTCACCATCACAGACCACCTCCCCACTCACCGTCACAGACCCTTCCCACTCACTGTCACAGACCCTCCCCACTCACCATCAGAACCTCCCACTCACTGTCACAGACCCCCCACTTCACCATCATAGACCCTCCCACTCACTGTCATAGACCCCCTCCCACTCACCATCAGAACTCTCCCACTCACTGTCACAGACCCCCACTCACCATCACAGACTCTCCACTCACCATCACAGACCCTCCCCACTCACCATCAGAACCTCCCACTCACCATCACGGATCCTCCCACTCACCATCAGAACCTCCCACTCACCATCACGGATCCTCCACTCACCGTCACAGACCCCTCCACTCACCATCACAGACCTCTCCCCCACTCACCATCACAGATCCTCCCACTCACCATCACAGACCCTCTTCCCCACTCACCATCATCAGACCCTCCCACTCACCATCACAGACCCTCCCACTCACCATCACAGACCCTCCCACTCACTGTCACAGACCCTCCCCACTCACCGTCACAGACCCTCCACTCACCATCACAGAACCTTCCCACTCACCATCAACAGACCCTCCCACTCACCATCACAAAACCTCCCACTCACCATCACAGGGACCCTCCCACTCACCATTCACAGAACCTTCCCACTCACCGTCATAGACCTCTCCCACTCACCATCTCAAGAACTTCCACTCACCATCACAGACCTTCCCACTCACCGTCACAGACTCCCCACTCACCATCATCACAGAACCTCCCACTCACCGTCACAGACCCCCCCACTCACCATCACAGAACCCTCCCACTCACCGTCACAGACTCCTCCCACTCACTGTCACAGACCCTCCCCACTCACCGTCACAGACCCTCCCACTCCACCATCACAGAACCTCCCACTCTACCATCACAGACCCTCCCACTCACCATCACAGACCCTCCCCACTCACCATCACAGACCCTCCCACTCATCATCACAGACCCTCCCACTTCACCATCAGAACCTCCCACTCACCATCACGGATCCTCTCCCACTCACCATCACAGACCCTCCCACTCACTGTCACAGACCCCCTCCCACTCACCGTCACAGACCCTCCCACTCACCATCACAGAACCTCCCACTCACCATCACAGACCCTCCCACTCCACCATCACAGACCCTCCCACTCACCGTCACAGACCCCCCACTCACCATCACAGACCCTCCCACTCACCGTCACAGACCCTCCCACTTCACCATCACAGACCCTCCCACTCACCATCAACAGACCCTCCCACTTCACCATCACAGACCCTCCCACTCACCGTCACAGACCCTCCCACTCCCCGTCACAGACCCTCCCACTCACCATCACAGACCTCCCACTCACCATCACAGACCCTCCCACTCACCATCACAGACCCTCCCACTCATCATCACAGACCTCCCACTCACCATCAGAACCTCCCACTCACCATCACGGATCCTCCCACTCACCATCACAGACCCTCCCACTCACTGTCACAGACCCCCCCCACTCACCATCACAGACCCTCCCACTCACCATCAGAACCTCCCACTCACCATCACGGATCCTCCCACTCACCATCACAGACCCTCCCACTCCACTGTCACAGACCCCCTCCCACTCACCGTCACAGACCCTCCCACTCACCATCACAGAACCTCCCACTCACCATCACAGACCCTCCCACTCACCATCACAGACCCTCCACTCACCGTCACAGACCCCCCCACTCACCATCACAGACCCCCCCACTCACCATCACAGACCCTCCCACTCACCATCACAGACCCTCTCACTCACCGTCACAGACCCTTCCACTCACCATCACAGACCCTCCCACTCACCATCACAGACCCTCCCCACTCACCATCACAGACCCTCCCACTCACCATCACAGACCCTCCCACTCACCATCACAGACCCTCTCACTCACCGTCACAGACCCTTCCACTCACCATCACAGACCCTCCCACTCACCATCACAGACCCTCCCACTCACCATCACAGACCCTCCCACTCACCATCACAGACCCTCCCACTCACCGTCACAGACCCCCCCCACTCACCATCACAGACCCCCCACTCACCATCACAGACCCTCCCACTCACCATCACAGACCCTCTCACTCACCGTCACAGACCCTTCCACTCACCATCACAGACCCTCCCACTCACCATCACAGACCCTCCCACTCATCATCACAGACCCTCCCACTCACCATCAGAACCTCCCACTCACCATCACGGATCCTCCCACTCACCATCACAGACCCTCCCACTCACTGTCACAGACCCCCCCACTCACCATCACAGACCCTCCCACTCACCATCAGAACCTCCCACTCACCATCACGGATCCTCCCACTCACCGTCACAGACCTCCCACTCACCGTCACAGACCCTCCCACTCACCATCACAGACCCTCTCACTCACCGTCACAGACCTCCCACTCACCATCACAGACCCTCCCACTCACCATCACAGACCCTCCCACTCACTGTCACAGACCCTCCCACTCCCCGTCACAGACCCCCACTCACCATCACAGACCCTCCCACTCACCATCACAGATCCTCCCACTCACCGTCACAGACCTCCCACTCACCATCACAGACCCTCCCACTCACCATCACAGACCCTCCCACTCACTGTCACAGACCCTCCCACTCACCATCACAGACCCTCCCACTCACTGTCACAGACCCTCTCACTCACCGTCACAGACCCTCCCACTCACCATCACAGACCCTCCCACTCACCATCACAGACCCTCCACTCACTGTCACAGACCCTCCCACTAACCGTCACAGACCCTCCCACTCACCATCACAGAACCTCCCACTCACTGTCACAGACCCTCCCACTCACCATCACAGACCCTCTCACTCACCGTCACAGACCCTCTCACTCACCGTCACAGACCTCCCACTCACCATCACAGACCCTCTCACTCACCATCACAGACCCTCTCACTCACCGTCACAGACCTCCCACTCACCATCACAGACCCTCTCACTCCACCATCACAGACCCTCCCACTCACCGTCACAGACTCTCCCACTCACCATCACAGACCCTCCCACTCACCATCACAGACCCTCCCACTCACCGTCCACAGAACCTCCCACTCACCATCACAGACCCTCTCACTCACCGTCACAGACCTCCCACTCACCATCACAGACCCTCTCACTCCGTCACAGACCTCCCACTCACCATCACAGACCCTCCCACTCACCATCACAGACCCTCCCACTCACCGTCACAGACTCTCCCACTCACCATCACAGACCCTCCCACTCACCATCACAGACCCTCCCACTCTCCGTCACAGACCGTCCCACTCATCGTCACAGACCCTCCACCCACCATCACAGACCCTCCCTCTCACCATCACAGACCCTCCCACTCACCATCACAGACCCTCCCTCTCACCATCACAGACCCTCCCTCTCACCATCAGACTCTCCCACTCACCATCACAGACCCTCCCATTCGCCATCACAGACCCTCCCACTCTCCGTCACAGACCCTCCCACTCACCGTCACAGACCCTCCCTCTCACCATCACCAGACCCTCCCTCTCACCATCAGACTCTCCCACTCACCATCACAGACCCTCCCATTCGCCATCACAGACCCTCCCACTCTCCGTCACAGACCCTCCCACTCACCGTCACAGACCCTCCCACTGACCATCACAGACCCTCCCACTCACCATCACAGACCCTCCCACTCAACGTCACAGACCCTCCCACTCATCGTCACAGACCCTCCACCCACCATCACAGACCCTCCCTCTCACTATCACAGACCCTCCACCCACCATCACAGACCCTCCCATTCACCATCTCAGACCCTCCCATTCACCATCACAGACCCTCCCACTCACCATCACAGACCCTCCCACTAACCGTCACAGACCCTCCCACTCACCATCACAGACCCTCCCACTCACCGTCACAGACCCTCCCCCACCACTCCCAGCCCTCTGCACCACTGACCATGGCGGAGTAGAGGGTGCGGCGGCAGGTGTCGCACTCGCGGTCGTCCTCCTCCTGCGGTGCAGAGCGACGCTTCTTCCGCGACCCGGAGTTCAGCTTTTCCGTCCGGGTCACGCCTGTAGGACAGTGGGACACCGGATCAACCAGCCGTAACGCTACCCCCAACAATGCTTAGTGTTCTGTCGTGACAAGTGCAGTTTACACGGTAACTTAACACGCGCATTGACGAAGGTCTGAGCCACCTTCGCTTTGACGGGGGTGGCGGGTCCCCCCTAAGATCTCGAGAACCACACTAGGTAGCGAAAAGCGGTAAACGGTGTTGGGTAGCTCATCCACTTCTCCATCGAAAGTATCTGAACTATTTTTTGTCAGGACACATTTAAAGTCACTAGAGGTCAAAACATGCCGTCATAGGGATAACATGTAAATAAAGGTTTTCGGTCGTCACATCTGAACAAGTACAGATAGAGCAAAGCAAATTGAACTGTATGAATCCTCGCAGCGCGCCGAATCGGATGATAAATAATATGACCTTGCTAGGTCAAATCAAGAATTTGACCTGACCTGATGTTAGGTCAAGGTCAAATTCGATAAAATGCACATCACTAAAACCGCAAAGACAAGGCGAATATAATGCAGTTAAAATCAACGCTCCATCGCCATTCGTTACTAAGTTATTCAGTTAAAACCATTTTTCACATGTATTTCCAATGGAGAGGTCATGGCTCGTGCCTGACCTTAGGTCATGAATATCAAAAATACTGGAACATATTCTAGAGCACTCGGGAGGCCCATTATGTGCTATGGGTTTTAATCGGATACGTTCACCCAGTTCCGACTTATGCTATCTCAAACTTTTTTTGAGGTCAGGTCGCTTGACCTGTACTGGTGACCTAACCTTAAAATTTTAATACAAGTTGTAAAAATGATGAGAGAAAAGGTATACCAAGTACGGCGGCGCCACAAGCCACCGTTTTATGCTGTCTCCGAAAAACCCGAGTGGGAGCGGGTACCCGCCCCCCCGTCAATGCGCGTGTTAACCCTCGCCCTACTGGGGTCATCGATAGACCCCTAAGATTTTTTCGGGATAGCAGAAAAACGACGGGGGCAGCACCGCGGTTGAGGGCCTTACCTCTCAGTCCATCATTTTCCCACCATCCCTGAAATGTTTTACCCCGGTCTCTCAAAGTCATGTCACCAGACGATTTCAACCAAGGTCGCCTCACTTCAACTTTTAAGCTCTATAAGAGCTACATTTCCTAAATTGATCGATTTGAAACTTCCTGCACTTCATGACCCATCCAGGGTCTACAAGATGCATATCCGGAATTTTTCGATTTCGTGACCCGAAGTCAGGTCACGAGGTGACCTCTCTCATTGAAAAAAACATGGGGAAACACTGTCTTATGATCTAAAAGTCACACAAACGATTGCAAATGCTCGACTTGCTCAGAAAAGCGTTCTTGGACGCCTTTTCACGGAACCCATGGGCGATATCTTCCCTTTGACCTCTCCGAGGTCACCCAAGTTCACCAGGGGTCAAAAACAGTATTTTGCCAATAACTTTTGACCTAATTAAGCTAGAGCACTGAATCAAACATAATCGTGTATGTCCGGTCACTGGCTTTCATTTGCTATACAGCAAAGTCACTTTCTGACCTTTCGTGACCTCAGGTCATATTAGGTCACGAGGTAACCACTGCAGGCCAAACCACTGACGGGAGGTCTTTACGTTCCACATAGCAGAACAAGGTCTGACATTTTCCTATCAAGTGTACTTTACCAGATCTCAGTAGCTCTACTGGCATAAGAGTTATGCCCAGTTTTCTTCAGCATTGCATATTTGAGTGAAAATAGCCTATCTTGACCTAACTTGACCTCTGGAGGTCAAACCATTGACCTGAGCGCTTAAACATGCACAGTATGTTCTTACGGAATTCACGAAAGCTTTCTCATGCACTTTGCAGATTTGCGCTATCCCCGGAGTTTTGCGCTATTTTCGGAGTTAGAGGGGGCAATCGATGGCCCCCATCGATGACTGGAGTTGATGCTTTTAAACACGCGCACCGCTGGGGGCGAAGTTCGCCCCCTCCTGGTTTCCCCAGATAGCTGAAACACGAAAGGGCGCAGAGCAACGAAACTTACAGTACCTTATCCCTGATGATTTTTTCACATCCGACCAAATTTTTGAGTTAAGGTCATGTCAGGTCAAGGAGCTATTCAAGGTCAAGTGACCCGACCTCAAAACCTAAAATCGCGAGTTTGAAGCGGCGCCCTGGGAACATCAGCGAGCCGATCAGTTTGAAACTTCCACAATATGATAAGGTCATAAGGGTCTACAAATCTGCTATCTCAGAATTTCGATATTGCTGACCTAAGGTGGGGTCAATTTTTTGGTCACCCCACTATAAGTCTACGGTGAAAAATATAATGGGCTCGTTTTCAGTAAATACTGGATGGATAAAACTAAAAATCCTCAAACCGTCTATTCTTACTACGATCTTCACCATAAAGTTGAGTTTTCGAGCATCTGACCTCTGATAGGTCATGTCAGGTCACGGGAGCACAGAGTGATTGTTTCGCCAATAACTTATCACTGAGTTGAGATAAAGCTCCCATTTTGCTTGCATTGCGCTTATATTGTCACGGGGAGTCGATTGATATGCAACATGACCATACCAGTTCACTCTGTGACATTGACCTAGCTCGAGGTCAGGTCATTTTGACTATTTGACCTGGCAAGGTCATGTTATACATCATTCGATTCGCGGCGATGAGAGGAATCCAATGATGCATAAGCATTTGCTCTAGCTCCCCTGAGGGCATATCTAGAGAGAGCAGCATACACTGCTCTGTTGTAAGCCTATGGAACCTTCTTTGACCTATGCTGACCTCAATATTGACCTGACAAAAATTATTCGTATAGAATCTCTTCGTCGTGCCAAGAGCTTTCGAACACCGCCCGTAATTTTCCTTTAGCTTTTGTGGGGAATTAGACACGGAGGGGGTGGGGCGAAAAACGCCCCCCCAGCGGGGCGCGTCATGCCAGGAACCCCAGCGGGGCGCGTGTTAAAGAAAGCGAGTAGTCAGAAAGCAGTCACAGCTTTTCGTGATGTACCTCACCTCACCACTTGTCCCCCCCCCAGCAAAATAATCCCTGGCATCGCCAGCACTCGTGCCTGTGCTGTGACGCGACGTGCATTTTTACATTATCGTTTAGACTGCACTACAGAATCAAGCAGGAAGTCTTTCACACCTACCAAGTCCTCAAGTCATAGTACATTACATGAGGTGGACGAGAGTTTAGTTATCCCGCCAGTTGGGACTCTCTCTCTCTGTCTCTGTCTCTGTCTCTGTCTCTGTCTCTGTCTCTGTCTCTCTGTCTCTCTCTCTGTCTCTCTCTCTGTCTCTCTCTCTGTCTCTCTCTCTGTCTCTCTCTCTCTGTCTCTCTCTCTCTGTCTCTCTCTCTCTGTCTCTCTCTCTCTGTCTCTCTCTCTCTGTCTCTCTCTCTCTGTCTCTCTCTCTCTGTCTCTCTCTCTCTCTGTCTCTCTCTCTCTGTCTCTCTCTCTCTGTCTCTCTCTCTCTGTCTCTCTCTCTCTGTCTCTCTCTCTCTGTCTCTCTCTCTCTGTCTCTCTCTCTCTGTCTCTCTCTCTCTGTCTCTCTCTCTGTCTCTCTCTCTGTCTCTCTCTCTGTCTCTCTCTCTCTCTCTCTCTCTCTCTCTCTCTCTCTCTCTCTCTCTCTCTCCTCTCTCTCTCTCTCTCTCTCTCTCTCTCTCTCTCTCTCTCTCTCTCTCTCTCTCTCTCTCTCTCTCTCTCTCTCTCTCTCTCTCTCTCTCTCTCTCTCTCTCTCTCTCTCTCTCTCTCTCTCTCTCTCTCTCTCTCTCTCTCTCTCTCTCTCTCTCTCTCTCTCTCTCTCTCTCTCTCTCTCTCTCTCTCTCTCTCTCTCTCTCTCTCTCTCTCTCTCTCTCTCTCTCTCTCTCTCTCTCTCTCTCTCTCTCTCTCTCTCTCTCTCTCTCTCTCTCTCTCTCTCTCTCTCTCTCTCTCTCTCTCTCTCTCTCTCCCTCTCTGTCTCCCTCCTTACCTGCCGCCGAGAGCCGCTGCGCCGTCTCGTGTTGCCGCTGCTGCAGCTGGGCTAGCAGCGGCCGACACCGCACCAGCGCCGCCAGGGAGGCGCGGGAGTCGGAGCAAACGCCCAGCACCAGCCGGTCCAGCGGGAAAATGCTGGGCTCACCGCTCGCCGACAGCTGACGACACAGAGACACAGAGCCGTGTCGAGAGGTGGTGGTGAGTCCGTCGCACACACAGAGGTCTAACGTACAGGGAAAGATGGTACTACGTAACGTATATCGCTGTATAGCGAAGATGGGATCTTCAATTATCTCGATGGCATATTTCGCAGATTATTTATAAAAGTTCGTGATAATTCCATTATCATGAGAAGTGGAAGATAAGAAAAGTGAATACAAGTCGAGGAGCACCCCGCCGTGGGACAGTTTAGTCCTTCTCTGACTAAACTTGCCACCGCCTCTACCCCCTGCACCCGCTTACGGCTAACATGGACCACCGCGTGCGTCAGGGTTCACGAACCACGCTGTTATAAACCTCACTGCTCACTGAAATGACATGTCATATCTCCGTGACGCCTTTACAGCCAGCATGTCAGGTTCAGCGACCCCTCCAGCGCCACCTCACCTTATCGTAGACCTGCGGCGCCGTGTCCACCCAGCTGGGCGGCGCGAAGAACACCGACTCGCTGAGGGTGTAGCCGGTGCCGAGGGAGGAGGTGAAGGCACGCGGGAACGCCACCACAAACTCACCCGGCTGCTGCACCGTCCGGCTCACCGGCACCCTGGCGTCACACCGCCCACATCACGTCACACCGGCACCCTGACGTCACACCGCGCACCCTGACGTCACACCGCCCACATGACGTCACACCGTGCACATGACGTCACATGTACCCGGCTCACCGGCACACTGACCTCCGCTACTTTAATCCAGTTCATCTTGAATGCTGATACGACACATGGCGCCACACGCGTCCGCCTTTTTGCACAAACCACCTAAAGGGATCGTTACCATACACAACCGTCACAAATAGGATCGTTGCCATACACAACCGTCACAAAGGGATCGTTAATATACGCAAACGTCACAAAAGGGATCTCGCGTCACAATTATTCCACCTATCCAGCTCACTGGGATCCTGCCTGTAGCACATTGCCACAACCCTACACTGTAACTTCACGGAAAGACATCTGCCGTTACTTGAAACCATCACGCACAGGCCCGGTCCAACATCTGCAGCTCAGCACGTCTGCCTCGGAAACAACTGTGTAACAGTCCAGTCTTGCGACGGCGCCCCCGCCCGACCAGCAGAGGCACCGGAGGCCGCGTCTCACCCGTCAGCGACCAGCTGGTCGGGAGGCACCATGGCCGTGTCGGAGGGCAGCCAGAGCGGCTTCGCCCGCAGGTAGCCCGGCATCAGATCCCGCAGCCGCGCGTGCAGCTCCTCCCCCGCCGACGCCGGCACGCTGTACCAGATCTGACGGACACAGGAGGCACGCCGTACCAGATCTGACAGACACAGGAGGCACACTGTACCAGATCTGACGGACACAGGAGGCACGCCGTACCAGATCTGACAGACACAGGAGGCACACTGTACCAGATCTGACGGACACAGGAGGCACGCTGTACCAGATCTGACGGACACAGGAGGTAGGCTGTACCAGGTCTGACAGACACAGTGGGAACACTGTAACAGGTCTGACGGACACAGGGGAACACTGTGCCAGATTTGACGGGCACAGGAGGCACGCCGTACCAGATCTGACGGACACAGGGGGTACACTGTACCAGATCTGACGGAGACAGGGGGCACACTGTAACAGGTCTGACGGATACAGAAAGCATGCTGTGCCAGATCTGATACAGACAATAACGAGGCGAGTGGGCCCAGCAGGCATGCGGGATCTGTCGTGTAACAGACCAAGAAAGGTCCGTCCGCAAGACCAGTGAAATCATGTTCCGATACCCAGCAGAACACGGCTCGTATTTACATTCACGACGGCTATAAACCTAGCTATTGCAGTGCCTGGCAGTGAATGGAGGCGGATAGCGCCCACCTTGGAGGCGCCGGTGTGGAGGTACTCGATCCAGGGCAGACTGTGGGGGTCCGAGTACCAGCAGCCGGTGGTGAAGGCCATGCCCATGTGCAGGGTCGGCACGGTGACGCCTGGAACCGGAGGCACGGCCGCTCACAACTGACCGGCAGCACCGCAGCTGACGCCATCCGCGGCGCTGTACCAAAACTAACGGGGACAGTTCACAAACGGCAATATGGAATACGGCCGTCCAAAGGCAAAAGCACGTAACTGACTTTTTTCGAAAAATGAGCTATTGGTATCATTCAATCCGTCTCGATGAACCCGATTCACTGATTACATATACATCATATTTATACTTCGTAATTAGAAATTACAAATGATATAAGTTTGGAAAATACACGTATCTGATGTCAAAAAAGAAACCCCCTATGACAAACCACGTATCTGCATAGACACGCAACCTTTCGTACAATATTCAGTTTCAAAGTCCCGCCTCCCAATGGCAAAAACGCGTATCTGTGCAAATGCGCGTTTCGCCTTTGAAAAACAAACACACGGTATGCAGCTGTACGTTTCTGCCCTTGTGAGATTCTCGTTTTTCTTATACCTTTACCTAGGTCACAAGTACCCACACCTTACACAAGTACTCACACTGAGGTACCTTTACCTACGGTACTCATACCAGGGGACTGGCTATGACACGGACAGAAAGAAGCTGACCAACATTCCTAGGGGCTTCCCTTTCACACGGTGATTTCATGACAAATAGAATACTTTGAAGGATGAAGAACACAGCCTAAATAGCTGTATAACATTAGGCTATGACTTAAAAATGAGCCAACAGACTGTAACCACCCGGTAATATATTCATTCGTGTCAAATCTGCCCCACCACGGAGCAAACAGCTCATCAACAACTTCTCACTTGGCCTTGACCTGCCCCATGGAGCCGACCCTACCTTACTCACCCATGACCTGCCCCATAGACCATCCCCACCTCACTCACCCATGACCTGCCCCACAGAGCGGACCCTCCTTACTCACCCATGACCTGGCCCATAGACCATCCCCTCCTCACTCACCCATGACCTGCCCCATAGACCATCCCCTCTTCACTCACCCATCACCTGCACCATAGACCATCCCCTCCTCACTCACCCACCACCTGCACCATAGACCATCCCCTCCTCACTCACCCACCACCTGCACCATAGACCATCCCCTCCTCACTCACCCATGACCTGCACCATAGACCATCCCCAATAACTAACTAACTCACCCATGACCTGCCCCACAGAGCGGACCCTCCTCACTCACCCATCACCTGCCCCACAGAGCGGACCCTCCTCACTCACCCATCACCTGCCCCACGAAGTGGACCCTCCTCACTCACCCATGACCTGCCCCACAGAGCGGACCCTCCTCACTCACCCATGACCTACCCCATGGAGCGGATCCTCCTCACTCACCCATGACCTGCACCATAGAACATCCCCTCCTCACTCACCCATCACCTGCACCATAGACCATCCCCAATAACTAACTAACTCACCCATGACCTGCCCCACAGAGCGGACCCTCCTCACTCACCCATCACCTGCCCCACAGAGCGGACCCTCCTCACTCACCCATGACCTGCCCCACGAAGTGGACCCTCCTCACTCACCCATGACCTGCCCCACAGAGCGGACCCTCCTCACTCACCCATGACCTACCCCATGGAGCGGACCCTCCTCACTCACCCATGACCTGCCCCACGAAGTGGACCCTCCTCACTCACCCATGACCTGCCCCACAGAGCGGACCCTCCTCACTCACCCATGACCTATCCCACAGAGCGGACCCTCCTCACTCACCCATGACCTCCCCTACAGAGCGGACCCTCCTCACTCGCCCATGACCTGTCCCATAGACCATCCCCTCCTCACTCACCCATGACCTGCCCCACAAAGTGGACCTTCCTCACTCACCCATGACCTGCCCCATAGACCATCCCCTCCTCACTTGCCCTTGACCTGCCCCACAGAGCAGACCCTCCTCACTCACCCATGACCTGTCCCATGGAGCGGACCCTCCTCACTCACCCATGACCTGCCCCATAGAGCATCCCCTCCTCACTCACCCATGACCTGCCCCATAGACCATCCCCTCCTCACTCACCCATGACCTGTCCCACAGAGCGGACCCTCCTCACTCACCCATGACCTGCCCCACAGAGCGGACCCTCCTCACTCACCCATGACCTGCCCCACAGAGCGGACCCTCCTCACTCACCAATGACCTGCCCCATAGACCATCCCCTCCTCACTCACCCATGACCTGCCCCACAGAGCGGACCCTCCTCACTCACCCATGACCTGCCCCACAGAGCGGACCCTCCTCACTCACCCATGACCTGCCCCACAGAGCGGACCCTCCTCACTCACCCATCACCTGCCCCACAGAGCGGACCCTCCTCACTCACCCATGACCTGCCCCACAGAGCGGACCCTCCTCACTCACCCATGACCTGCCCCACAGAGCGGACCCTCCTCACTCACCCATGACCTGCCCCACAGAGCGGACCCTCCTCACTCACCCATGACCTGCCCCATGGAACGGACCCTCCTCACTCACCCATGACCTGCCCCATGGAGCGGACCCTCCTCACTCACCCATGACCTACCCCACAGAGCGGACCCTCCTCACTCACCCATGACCTGCCCCATGGAACGGACCCTCCTCACTCACCCATGACCTACCCCACAGAGCGGACCCTCCTCACTCACCCATGACCTGCCCCATGGAGCGGAGGACGGAGCCGGGGTTGTTGCTGAGCACCTTCAGGTTCCAGGGCAGACGCGCCGTCTGGGACTTTTTTGTCACACACGAAGCCGTAGCCCTGTACGCCGGAGTCGATGCTGCCCGAGTAGACGCAGATGTGGCGGTCCCGCTCGTTCACCACCTGTCCGTGAAGGGAAAACTTCAGACGGGGGAAATAACTTCACAGACAGGGGGCATGCACACTGAAACACCACACATGGATGAAGCGAACGCGCCGTTTTATCCTCGAAACTACAGAATATGAAGCAAGCGTGTGCTGAGTTTTGACAGGTTCAACAGTTATAAGTGATATTCATTCAGTTGTTGTAAGTGATATTGTTATAGACAAAAGGAGAACTTGAAACTGCTGAATATTTAAAAGGCTACTGTGGATAGCATATTTCGACCAGAATCTCCGACGGCGCACGTTGATGTTACGTCCAAACACCAGACTTCTGATATTCACCTTCACATCGGGTGCTTTATCATAAACAAAAACACATGCTGATGTCTTTATACGAATGTGTGGACCACTCAGAATCCACTATACACTAGCCTCGTTGAAATCAACATCTGCATATTATGGCAGACCTTTTTTAAAATGACCTCTCTAGAAAGTTAGCGGCCCCCAGGCCTCGATACTGAGGAGCCGCCCCAGCACCGACCTTCCAGTACTCGTCCTCCACCGTCTCCGGCCGCGGGTCGCTCTGCTTGAACAACATGGCCGTCGTGTTCCGCGCCACGCGGTAGAATGCGCCCAGACTGACAGTCTTGCCCTGCCGCAGAGCACGCTCTCAGTCTCACAGAACACTCACAGAACACGGCCGCCGGAGCGAACACTCCCACACCAAACGTCATGTCCTGCCACAGGGAACAAGCTAGGAGTTAATGCACCGGGCAAGAACACACCCAGACCGTTAAACCGTAAACGGGTGCGCAGATTCGCTGTTGACCCCGAAAAAAGGTGGGGAGACACGAGCGGCACTGCTGTCAAACATCACAGCCAAAAACAACACCCAACCTCTTAATCAATCCGACAGCAGGCCACTCCACATTCAGCGGTGTCATCTTTTGAACTTTCACTGAAGGACTCCGGCCTATCGACACCAGCTCTGAGCCTGAGTCTCAGCCCCACCGGGCGTCAGCTGCTGTCTCACCTTCACGATGCACTCCGACGCGTCGTCGTCGTCCTCGCTGTTGGCGTCCGAGTCGTCGGGGTCGCGGTTCTGGCTGCGGCGCGCCTCCTGCTGCCGCCGCCGCCACTCCGTTTCGACCTCTATCCGCAGTCGCTTCCGCTCGTCTGACGCACACAGGACGAAGTGACTACCTGTCATCAATTGTCTGTACCACCTCTATCCGCAGCTCCTTCCGCTCGTCTGACGCACACAGGACGAAGTGAGTACCTGCGATCAATTCCACACCACCTCTATCCGCAGCCCCGCTCGTCTGACGCACACAGGACGGAGTGAGTACCTGTCATCAATTGTCTGTACCACCTCTATCCGAAGCCGCTTCCGCTCGTCTGACGCACACAGGACGAAGTGAGTACCTGTCATCAATTGTCTGTACCACCTCTATCCGCAGTCGCTTCCGCTCGTCTGACGTACACAGGACGAAGTGAGTACCTGCGATCAATTCCACACCACCTCTATCCAGTGCCGCTTCCGCTCGTCTCGACGTACACAGGACGAAGTGAGTACCTGCGATCAATTCTGTACCACCTCTATCCGCAGCCGCTTCCGCTCGTCTGACGCACACAGAACGAAGTGAGTACCTGCGATCAATTCCACACCACCTCTATCCGCAGCCGCTTCCGCTCGTCTGACGTACACAGGACGAAGTGAGTACCTGCGATCAATTCCACACCACCTCTATCCGCAGCCCCGCTCGTCTGACGCACACAGGACGGAGTGAGTACCTGTCATCAATTGTCTGTACCACCTCTATCCGAAGCCGCTTCCGCTCGTCTGACGCACACAGGACGAAGTGAGTACCTGTAATCAATTGTCTGTACCACCTCTAAACGCTTCCACACAAGGCGAAGCCAATGCCGGCGTAGAAACTGCATCCAATAGATTTCCCACCTCCATGGCTGCAACCAATATAGACCATTTGCCTGATCTCCACAGCATGGAGCAAACACCGATAAATTGTCGGCAGCGAGTAGATTGATTCCATAAACATTCACCATCCGCACCAGCTGATGTAGAAAACACATGTTGAGATCAACGCACACATTCGGCTATACAAGCCACAGGCAGGGAACAACCATACCTCGCTACACCGCTCGGACAGCGAGTGTCAAGGTCGTGGCCATTCACGTCCACACCCCAGCTCACGTTAGCGCGACGGTACCAGACCAGCCGCTCACCCTCAGTCAGCGCCGTGTAGCTCAGCAGGAACTTGCAGTAGATGTGGTCCAGCTTAGCGGCCCGGTCCTGCGCACACTTGGGCAAGTTGATGAGGTCGGCCACCGCCTGCCAGCGCCGGCCCGTGATGACGTCATTGAGGCCGCCCAGCTGCTGCACCGTGTGGTAGAGGCCCGGCAGGTCCACCTCCATGCCGCCCACCTGCACATAGCGGGCGGCGGCTGTACAGCGTGGCGGGGGCGGGAGTAGGACAAAAACAACACAGATACCTGCAACGGCTAGTTTTCAGCGTGGGAAGCTGGTTGAGAAGTGAGAGCACTCGAGCACTCACTCACTCACTAATCCATCCATCCATCCATCCATCCATCCATCCATCCATCCATCCATCCATCCATCCATCCATCCATCCATCCATCCATCCATCCATCCATCCATCCATCCATCCATCCATCCATCCATCCATCCATCCATCCATCCATCCATCCATCCATCCATCCATCCATCCATCCATCCATCCATCCATCCATCCATCCATCCATCCATCCATCAATCCATCCATCCATCCATCCATCCATCCTCACCCACTCACTCACTCACTCACTCACTCACTCACTCACTCACTCACTCACTCACTCACTCACTCACTCACTCACTCACTCACTCACTCACTCACTCACTCACTCACTCCCTCGCTCGCCGTCTCTCTCCCCTCACCAGTGGGATGTCCTCCATGTCGATGTCCTGCTGTTCTAGGTGGCGCCGGATCGCCAGCAGCTCGCGGAAGTTGGGCCCCCACCGGCGGAACACCTTGTGCACGTAGTGGTTGTACGCCACAAACCGCATGTCGTCCTGGACTCGACACTCGGGCTGCCGAGGAAATGCTGAGTTAAGCGACTAGGTAATCTTCTTAAATGAATGTCATCAGACAATAAAGAAGCGTTACCACTCATTATTTCTCTGAAAAATGTGCAATAAGCTCAATATTTTGATTTTTAAAATACTCCTCTAGGAAAATAAATATCTGCCTGTGGATGATGTCATGATCTGGCAACCACAAACATACTTGAAAAGCTTCAAGGGCTTCGATTGGCTGATTCTCATCGTGGCGTCAGCATATGTCGTCACACCAACAGCCATGACAACTGTGGCCTGCTGCTAGGGGTACATGAGGGGTACGTTACAGGTAGGTTTTAGCTTTTTCTACGGAAATCTCGAGTTCTTAGACAAATGATATACTGAGTACCGGGTTTTCCGACTTGCTTTACAACTTGGCTATCTCAGTTAAATCACGTTATGAAGGCGCCACATTCCCTTTCAAGAAGATAATTATTTCAGGCGGTTGTTATTGAACTATTGCGATGCGAAAGAAGCAGATTTTGACACACAACTACGTCACCCTATTGAGCTATGTAATACTCAGAAAAGATTTAACTACAACGCGGAAAAAAATCCTCTAAGCACTGTTGGATAGAGAAAAGAACAAACTCAGACACAGAACAATAAAGAAAAACTGCAATGACTGAAAAATTACTAAAAACTTGTTCAGTCTGTACGCATCCATCACATACACACAAACAAAACAGAAGAGACGGGCAGGGCGGCCTCTGGGGCGGGATGGTCTGACAGTCTGACCTTGAAGCCTGGCGGAGGCACCACGCGGCAGAGGCCGTGCTGCTCGGCCGCCGGACGGATGCTCTCTATGTAGCTGAGCGGGTCGGCGAACTCGCGCTCCGACGGCCGGAAGACGGGCGCGGCGCGCAGGCCGGCGCTCTCCATGGCGGACGGGTGGGGGGTGGGGGACGGCGCCGGGGCACCGCCAGCAGGGGCCGGCTTACGGGGTCTGACGGAGAGGTCAGAGCCAGCTGTTGAACAGGCTACTGCCCGCGGTGACTCACTGTGACTGCGAAAGAGCTACTCCATCAATACAGTGATATAGTTAAGCGCATGTTTCAATTTTATTACCCAGATGGAATACGAACTGAACTGAATATGAACAGTTCTGTCAATCAGACCAAGCAATAACACATGTCTCGAATAGTGGCGGAAGTGGCAAGATAGTGGCAAGATCAGAGACTTGACAGACTATCATCACATAGTTTTTTCTTCTTCTTTTTCGCGAATTCTTATGCGAATGTGTCAGCATTTGACGTGAAATCATTAGATCGCAGATCCTGACCCTCAGATCACCCCTATCCTTCCATGTGCACGTCATCCAACCACCGCCCTGCCCCCTCCCCCTCCTCCACTGCTGTTCCATACCTGGCTGGGGCGGGACTACGCGAGGACCGCTGGCTGAGCGGCGTAGACTCCCGGCCGCTATCCTCCGACCGGTCAGCCGCCGGCCGCCGACGCGCCCCGCCGCGCGCCGACGCCGGCGACGCCGCCGATGACCGGCGCACCGACTCGGCGTCCGACGACGACGACGCCGCCACGTCCTCCGGCTGCCGCCTCGGAGCGGGCCGGCGCGCGCGCGGCGACGGCGTGGCCGCCGGCGTTTTGGCCACGTCTGAGGTATCCGAGGACGGAGGCCGGTCCGGCACAGGCGTGCCCGGCTTGGAAGCGACGGCACCGGCCGCCGGCGCAGCGTCAGCTGGCTTGAGGCCGGGACTTGCCGCCGTCGGTGCAGCGTCTGTTGATTTAGTGAGGCCGGGACTTGCCGCCGCCGCTGCAGCGTCTGCTGGCTTCCCGAGACCGGGACTTGCCGCCGCCGCTGCACGATCAGTTGATTTGGTGAGGGGACTGGCCACCGCCGGCGCGTCGGGTGAGGCCTTTTTGGCGGGTGAGGCAGGCACGGCCGGGAAGCGGGCGTTGTGCGGCGGCGGCGGCGGCGGGGTCAGACTGACGCCGGCCGCCTGCAGCTGACTCTGCGCCTGAAGCAGCGCCGCCGACACCACCTCCCGGTCGGCCAGGGTGGGCGCCCGCGCACGGGCCGGCGGCTCCGTCACCGTGGCCACCGGCGGCAGAGGGCGCGACGCTCGCGACGCCGGAGTCACCTTTGATGCCGGAGATGGAGCCACTGGAGGCTTTGACGCTGACGAGGGAGTAAGTGGTGGCTTTGATACTGGCGACTTAGCGAGCGGTAGCTTCGATGGCGAAGACGCCGAAATCGGCGACTTACCAGCCGGACGAGCAGACATTGGCTTCAACGGAGCCGACAGAGATGTAGTCACCTTTGTCGTTAGGGGAGCGGGCGCCAGCTTCGCTGCAGTTGGAGCGGGCGCCGGCCTCACTGTAGTTGGAGCGGGCGCCGGCTTGGCTGCAGCAGGAAGGGACGCCGGTTTGAGAGCGGGAGGAGCTGGGGTCCGCTGCACCGCTGAAGGAGGTCTGGGCTTCACCGTTGCGGTAGCCAGTTTGGAGGATGGGGTGCGCGGCAGCAGCGGTGATGCCGCCATTTGGACCTGAACAGGTACCGGTGTAATCTTAACAGGACGGGGTTTCAGCACGGGGTGGGTGGAGCCAGCAGGGGGCGGCGCCGGGGCGACGGTAGACGGCGTTACAGCCGCGCCGGGTGCCGCCGCCGCCCCACTCGTGCCAGGTGAACGAGACAGGACGTTCGTCGACGTCACGGCTGCTCGGGCGGAGCCGGGAAGCGGCCTGGTGGAGGAGGGGAAAGGCCGCGTCCTAGCCTGAAGCGGGGACCGCTGTGTACCGGCAGAGCCCAGAGGTCGGGGAAGAGACGAGCTGACAGGCAGCCGGGAGGGCACCGCCGCAGCCGCAGGTCGCGACACGGCACCACTGGCCGGCAGCTTCGGCACCGGCAGGTTTGTACGAACAGGAAGCGGGAGAGCACCCGCCATCGGTCTTGCTGCGCCTTCCTGTATGACAGCTTTAGCCACCGGAGCTGCTGGTGGAGGCGCCAGCGACACCTTCACATCGGCCGGAGAGGTGGCGCCAGCGTCAACCCGCGGTGGCGCCACGTTCGCCGCCTGCCGGATCTGCGCCATCACCGCCGCTTTACTGTCCACCGGAGAGGCGGGCCCCGGCCGCGGAGGAGTCTCATCCCTCAGTGGGCTGGTCTCTGGAGGTCTCAGTCGTCCCGCCCCGCCGCCCAGCGCCGCCGGAACCTGCCTGCCCAGCTCAGCGGCGCCGCTGACGGAGGGGTAGACGGATGGCGCCGGCAGCCGGGCAGCGGCCGACGCCTTGGACGGCAGAGATACCGGCGGAGGCCGCGGCAGACCGACAGCAGCGCCGCTGACGGCCTGCAGCCGCGCCCCCGGGCGAGAGGCGGATCAGACCCGGCGGCGGCGGCCGCGGCTGTGGCGAGTAGAACCCCCGGGACGAGCTGCCGGAGCCTGTCGCCGCCGACACCGCCGGCCTCCACCAGGCCGAGTCGCTGGACGCCATGTGGGCGTGCACCGGTTTGATGGGCGCCGCCGAGCTCCAGGTGGCCGGCGCCAGAGGGCGCTTACCGGCGGGCGCCACCGGCAGCAGCGGGTAGGGTGTGCTGGCGTAGGAGGCGGCGGGCAGAGAGCCGGCAAACAGGCTGGCCGCGCCCAGCTGGTACTGAACCTGGGAAGCCAGGGCCGGCCACGTCAGTCACACTAACACATGGAGAGCCCCGGAGTCGGCCACGTCAGTCACGGTCACATTCACACATGGAGAGCCCCGGAGTCGGCCACGTCAGTCACTGTCACACTCATACATGGAGAGCCCCGGAGCCGGCCACGTCAGTCACAGCGACACTCATAAATGAACGGAAACAAGCTACGAATAAAAATTCGAGACATTGGTTGTCAACGCCAGGCGGAAAATTTATCCTTATCCAACGAGCCAGCGGAGCGCTAAGAATTAGGGCTAGGAAGACAAAACCAAAGCATGTCGCACCACGCACTTCCCTCTAAATATCAACATACCTACCCTCGCTATGAGTTGTACCACTCTATGTATCAGCGTCCCCCCCCCCCGGCGGCCTGCGGCGCTGCTCTGACCTGCTGCAGGCGGGGCGGCTGCGGCGGCTGCTGCAGTCCCGGCGGCGGCTGCACGCTGCAGCGCGGCGTCGTCATGGAGACCAGCAGAGGCCGGGCGGCCTCCTGCGGCGGGTAGGGCGGCCGCAGCTGCAGCGACAGCGGCATGTAGAGACGCCGCCCTGCGGGCAGCAGCGCCGAGCCGGCCCGGTACGGCAGCGGCGGCGGCGGCGGCGGCGGCTGACGGCTGGTCAGCAGGTGCGGGCCGCCGGACACCGCCGGCAGCAGGTACGGCTGCGTCGGGGCAGCTGCCGCAGCCACTGCCGGAGCCACTGCCGGAGCCGCTGCCGGAGCCGCTGCCGGAGCCGCTGCCGGAGCCGCTGCCGGAGCCGCTGCCGGAGCCACTGCCAGAGCCACTGCCGGAGCCGCTGCCAGAGCCACTGCCGGAGCCACTGCCGGAGCCGCTGCCGGAGCCACTGCCGGAGCCACTGCCGGAGCCACTGCCGGAGCCGCTGCTGGGGAGGGCTGAGCTGCGGCCGGCCCCGCCGGCGGACTGACGGCCGTGAAGGAGGGGCTGACGGCCGCCGAGGTGTGGCTGACCGCCACCGAGACAGCAGCGGGCTCAGACAGCTGAGCTGCCGGCGGCGTCTCCTGCCCCGCTCTGTCCACTTCAGTCTTCACCGGCGTCTGGGTCTGCGTCTGACAGCTGCTGGTCTGGGTCTGCGACTCGCGCGCCCGCGGCGCCGGGGACGGCAGCTCCGGGTCGGTGGCCGACTCGTCGTCCATGTTGACCTGGGTGGCGATGGTGCAGGTGGAGCGGGGCGCTGGAGGCGGCGGCGGCGGTGCCGGCGGCGTCTCCGGCCGGTCCTCAGTGGTGGAGGTGGCCTCCGACACCGTCTGCACCAGTTCCGGCTGTCGCAGCGTCAGAGAGGACAGGTTCTCGTCCGAGTCGAACTCGTATACCGCCAGATTGGACGCTGCCGACCCTGAAGTACCTGCTCCGGCCTGCGGTGACCCACTCTCCGGCTTTGGCCTGGCCGCCGCCTCCTTCAGCTTGGACAGGAAAGCGGCTGATTTGGTCGGCGTTTTCCGTTTGGTGGGTGGTGTGTGGTTGGTTGCTAGGGGCGACGTAGCGGGTTTTCTCTTGAGGCCACGGTCCGCCGCTGCGATGGAAGTTGGCCTGGCCGCTGGAGATTCGCTTGCGATGGCAGTCTCTGGCTGGGAAGAGCTTACTGCTTCTGCTGGGGACGGACCAGAGACATCAGGAGCCTGTTTCAGTGATGCAGATGACTCGACTTCTGAACGGTCCTCTGCTAATTCTTGCTTTTCAACAACGGGCTGAATGTTCATAGCAGAGGATGGTACACAGTCCGGCCTCTTCTCCGTGGGGTCGGGAGACTTGGCTTTTTCGGATGATACATCATGTTTATCCTCGGGCTCCTCTCCATCGCCACTAGGTTTGGCATCGCTTGTGGTGGTGACGGCAGAGCTGTCGCAGGCCGCTGTCTCCTGTTTCACCTTCTGAGCGTTACGGTCCTTTCGGATGGCCACCTCCATCTCAGGCTCCTCATCAGAGTCCGTGTCAATGATGTCGTACGAGAAGAACGCCTCGCTGCGCTTCCTCAGCGTGCGGCGCGGCTTCTCCGCTGACGACGGCGGCTTGAGTGGACTGCGGTGCGCCGCCTCAGCTTCGCTGCTGGAGGAGGCGTCGCCAGGTCCGCGCGGCGGTCGGCGGCGGCGTGCCCGCGCCGGACTCACCGGGGGCGCATCCTCTACTTCTGCGTCGGAGCTGCTGTCGCTCCAGCCGCCGCGACCCGGCACAAACGCCCGCTTCCGCACCGCGCCTGCCATCGGCGGAACAGGCAGTGTCGGTGGCGGTGGCGACGGTGGCGCCGGCTGCGGCGGCGGCGGCGCTTCAGGCCGGTGCGACCGCGTGACACGCACTGGCTGCTCTTCACTGCCGGAGCTGGCGGCGGCAGCTGCCGCGGCGGCCGCCGCCATGGCCTCCAGGGAGCGGCGCCGCGCCACCACGCAGCTGTGCCGCAAGGAGCGCGCCGCCGGCGCCAGCACGTCCTCCGAACTAGAGGAGTTGGCGCGTCGGGCGGCAGCGTCCCGCGCGGCGCCTGAGCGCCGCCGTCTCCGCGGCGAGCGCGCAGCGCGGTCGCACTGCTCCGCCTCTGAGCTGCTGGACCCGGCCGACCGCTCAGCCGCGTCCCTCTTGGCAAGCGGTGCCTTCCGCGGAATAGCGAGGGCAGGCCGGCCAAGACCCTTCGCCCTCAGCGTACTATTGAAGGGCTTTTTGATGTTTTTGACTGGAACTGTCTTTCCTCGAAGAGAAACAGACTCAGGCACAACGCTTGTTCTTTTGGTGTCTCTTTTTCTCTTTTCTGACGACGACTCGGTTAAATCAGTACTGGGAGTAGGTGGTCGGTCTCTCTCGCCTGTCCGCATGCTCGTGCGCTTACTCTGTGCCGGACCTTCATCCAGGTCATCCTTTTCGTCGGGTGACGACGAGGTGGTGTCCTGACCCGCCAGTCCGCTGCGGCGCAGCCTCTTCGAAATAGAACCAGTGGAAGTTTTCTGGTTGGCTTTTTTAGAAGGTGTTTCATTGCTCTTTCCAGCAGAGTTCTCCACCACCGTCTTATCAATGCCTCGGCCTTGCCTCTTCTGCACAGAATCACTGCTGACGCCTCGACATTCCCTCCTAGAGTCCGTGTCCTCTGTGATCTCACTTGAACTGGGAGCATCCCTCTGACCCATGGTTAATCCTCGTCGCGGTCTTGTTAAAATCGTTCTCGTTTCAACAGTTTCCTTAGCTTTCAGATCATCATTTACTTTGCTAGCTTTGCTATCATCGGAGGGCGGCGGCAACTTGCGATCTGAAGAAGCACTCTGACGCTGACCTCTAGCCTCATTGGAGGCTGATTTAACCATTTTTAGTTTGGTATTCTTGAGTTTGGCACCTTCGTCAGGGGCGTGTGCTTCGATCTTGCTGGTGAGTAAGTTTCTTCGATTTAGCGACCTTGTATTTTGAGGAGGCTTCAAGGCTCCCGAGTCCGAGGATGATTCTGATGTACTTTCGTTGACCGATTTCGACATCAATTTTGAATCTGGTTGTTTTGCTTTAAAGACGGGTTGCTTCGAAGAAGAAAATGACTGTTTCCCTGAGTTTGGCTTCTCTTCACGGTCCGGAGTATCGTGCTTAGAATTAGACAAGTCCGACTTCGAGCGCGTTGCTCCGGCCCTGCATGAGCTTTGTCTAGTCTCCCGCATCACTTCCTCCGATGAGCTATCCTCTCTGCGCGACGACGACTCATTCCGAGGATTGGCAGACTTCCTCACAGGTGTTTCACGTACGTCCTCAGTATTTCTTCGACTAGGCAAGCTCCTCCGCTCTATCTTTTTCGGCTCGCTCTCGCTTTCCGAGCTACTGGCGTATCCAATCATCCTTCTGCTTGTCTTTTCAGTAACTTCATTCGCTTTCGAGGTCCTCTTTGGAAGTTTTCCCGGTCGGGGGCCTTGCGACGCTGTACTGGCGGGGCGCTCCCGACCTCGTTCTGACTCCGGCGCCTTGTCAGGCTGGTGTTTAACGTCTGAAACCTTGGGCAAAATCACAGTCCCGTCCCGCAGCGTGCGGCCCTGAGCCGCCATCACCGCCCCATCCTTGTCCTCCTCTTCTGAAGACGACGAGGGAGTGTCTCCGGGACCGGGAACCCTGCGGCCGTCCCGCAGCGTCCGCGGGCTCATCGGAGGCCGCTGCGACGGCTCGTCGTCGCTCTCGTTGACCACCACCTTCTCCTCCACCCAGAACCAGAAGCGGCTCTTGGACCTGCTGGTCAGGGGCACCTTGGGCCGGATCACGCCGTCATCCTCGGCACGTGCAGGTGGAGCGCTGGTCGAGGTGGACCCACCGGCACGGCAGGGACGCTCGGAGGACCTGGCGCCGCCGCCGGACCGGGCTGGCTCCTCCCTGCGAGGGACCACGCCGCGCCGCGTGTCAGAGCTCCCTGACCGGGCCGGGTCTTCCTTGCGCGGGACCGCGCCGGCGCCGGACCGGGCTGGCTCCTCCCTGCGAGGGACCGCGCCGCGCTGAGGGTCGGAGCTCACCCAGGAGCGGCGCGTGGGACTGGCGGCCATCGCGGCAGAGCTGCGCACCGACCTGCCGCGCGGTAACTCCGTGTTACAATAGAGGGGACGTTGTCACGTTGTGATCACGTTAATAGACGCGAGCTAGTAAAGGCATTTTCCCCACAAGGAAAAATAATATACTCAAATGAGGCATTCAGATTACATGAAATCCATGTTCACACCAGTTTGGTCATATCACCCGATGATATTTCACTGAATGTGAGTTTTCCAAACACCAAATCCCAGCACCGAAGCCAAGTCCAAAAGCACTTCTGAATCACCGCGGGGACCATAACAGGACCTGTTTCCCTTCATCCTTTCAGCACAGAACCTCGACCTTTTTACCGAGGTGATATATCTCGGTTTTCACTACTGACCTCCACAGTCCTCTGGGAAGCCAGTGCCGTCCTTACCTGGGAGGTCGCCCTCTCCCTTGTCTGTTCAGGTGCGTCACAGGCCGCCCCAGCTTGGCGGAAAGCTGCCGCACCATCGCCATGTTGTTGGCCCTCTGGCGGATTTGTGCTACGGTAGCGTTGGCGGGGGAGGGAGCGGGGGCGGGGGTGGGGGCGGCGCGGGACGCCTCTGTCGTCTGCGCGCGTGCTGGTCTGTCGGAGGAGGCGGGCTCCGCGGCCGCCGCCGAGGCCTTGGCCGACGCCGAGGAGGGGAGGAGCGAGGCCGGGCGGCGCGCGAGATTTGGGCGCGCGTCAGCCGCACGAAGGGCCGCTGGTGCTTCAGAGCGGCGAGTTTGATGGCGGGCCCGGAGGAGGGGTAGCGCAGGCTGCTGGAGACCACGAGCCTGCGGCAGCGGGCGGAGGACGTGGAAGCGCCGCCGCTGCAGCCCCGCCAGGGCCGGGCTCCACTCCGGCGGGACAGCGCCGACCCAGCCGGCAACGGCCCGGGTATAGCTAGAACTGGGTCGTGACTGGGGTGTACGTGAGCCAAGATCGAAGCAGATTGCATTTTTGCCAGGGAAAGGGGGTGAAAAAGACGTCATGCCGGTCTGAGTTGAAACAAATTTTGCGGCAAGCCTGTTGGAGTCTGCACCAGGGGTGAGTACTCAGAATTGGGAATCATTGCTTTAAGGGGGGAACTAGAATCCACTCATGCCCGCCAGAGAAGAGCACAGCCCTGAAACTTCGACCACCATAGACACAGATGAAGAAGAAAAATGTTAACGCCACACGCACAACTGGGCACCTGTACGTGTATGTGCGTATCAGTCTTTTCCACACGACCTAGTGCCACACACCAGTGCAATTGTGATCCCCGGCTCATTATTTGAACAAAAATAAAACACATATGGCAGCCACACAAGCAGAAGAAAAGAAACAGTTTGAAGGCGAAAGAAAGGCCCTGGTAAATGTAAAAGAGTAGAACAGTCCAATGACAAGAACTGAGCATAAAAACGGGAGCGCTGCGCTCCCACACCGGGACCAAGGCAAAACAGGCGCTGACAGTGCACACAAGCACCACAAAAACAGTGTTAACCAAACCATCATCCGGGCTTGTAAAATAAAAAGTATGAACCCAAGCATCATCCCGGAAAGCCGGAGAGTGTCACCACGCCCGCGGTCTTGAACAGCCACAAACCACAGCATCGAGTACCACCGGAATCCACCACCGTCCACCGGCCAACGCCGCCTCCAACCTCACCTCTGCAGCATGCGGGCCTTCTTGTCGACCACCTTCTGGGCACGCAGCTTGGCCGACTGCGACTTCTTTTTGGCGATGAGACTGGAGTGGGAGAGCTTGCGCAGCACCACGCGCGCCCGCTTCAGGGCCGGGCTGCTGAGGCTGGCCTTGTCGGAGCGGGCGCCGGGGACGGGCGAGCCGCGAGGCCGACTCCGCAGCGCTGCAGAAGAGCGCAGTTTCAGGGCACGTCAGCTGCTGAGGCTACGAAGTGTCTAACGTTGTCGTATCAAATACGTTCTGAGCCGACTTGGCTAGTTCAAGAATCAATATAGTGTCTAACGTTATGCAATCAAATATGTTCTGAGTCGACCTTTGTGGGGTAAAACGCCGGCCGGCTGGTGTTGAGTCAGACTTGTGAACATTGAGTCAGTAATATGTCTACATTGAACGCTGTTGCTGATATGAAATATTATGAAATTTCGCATCATGTAATTCCCAGCAAAAAAATAATACAGGTAAAATAATAATAATCCCTTTTTTAAAAATAATACGTCGTACATAATACCTGGACGAAACCTGGGACTGCTGAACTCAACAATGCAAGTTGACTCAATTTGTTCTACTTACCGTGACTTTGTTTCTGGAATATCGGCTTGGAGGCCGACATTTTGACGTGGCCATTTTGCACGGTGCCGCCGACTTGTTTCTGTTCCTGTGTCAGACGGAAAGGCGTCAGTGGACCTCTCGCTGAACACAAGCCCTAACAGGCGACAACTTCATAATAACACCTGGAGGCAATCTGACGCAGTTGTGTTCCACTCAGGACACTTCCCTTGACACAGGATCTCAGGAGTGCCAGTCACAGACCCTGTGGTGGGAGTTACAGACCCTGCGGGGGAGGCCCCCTCCGGCCCTCACCTTGTGGGAGGCGGACATCGCCGAAACGGGCGCCGGCGACTGCTTCATTTTCTTGCTGGTGACATGCGCGGGGTAGACGGTCGGGTGGTTGAACTTCTCCAAGTGCGGCGGCAACCGACTCGTCCCTGTGAAATCCTGATGTAACGCATCCATCTCTGTTGGTACCACTGTCTCATGGCCAGACGTTTGTAATATTTAAAAGACTATTGCCGGGATTTGACATTACTTCTTTGAGCTGAAGACAATCCTGGCCCATGTCAAGACAGCTCTGCATACAAAATAAACTGATACGTGAATAATGCGATAGGCTATAGAGCTGGATAATTCCAAATAAGCACGTTCCGTATTCCTGGAACTTTAGAACCACATCAACCACAAAATTGCCCCGCATCAAGTGTGCCATGAGCATGAAAGACCTGCCCAATGTTATACCAATCTGTCCACGATAGCACACACCACATCCATCC
Organism: Lepas anatifera; assembly: GCA_034440635.1. Taxonomy (NCBI): domain Eukaryota; kingdom Metazoa; phylum Arthropoda; class Thecostraca; family Lepadidae; genus Lepas; species Lepas anatifera. Next base: position 200,699 of record JAOTON010002111.1, on the reverse strand, counting down.
ACTGTACCTCTGAAGCAGAGGAACGTGATGAAGTCCTCAGTCTTGGGCAGCGGTCCATCGCTGGGGAAGGGTGAGGAGGGTGGCGGCGGTGGCGAGGCGTCACGTGCTGGCGCCGGTGGAGACGGCGGCGCCGAGCCCGTAGAGAACGGCGTGGCCACTCCCTGCGCGAACTTGCGCTGCGCCAACACCTTGCGCTTCTTCAGCAGTGGCGACTCCGGCGAGGGAGCGCTGGGCCGGCGCGCAGCCACTGTGTCCCGCTTAGAGCGCGGCATCGCGACCCTGTCGGACGGCACAGAGTCACCACCCACAATCCGATGTCCGCACAGAGATGGTACTTCCAGAGATGATGACAAAAAAGTAAGTATATTATCCGGATTGGTGTCCTGCTAGTTCCTCCGAATTACCCAAACACAGAACTTTATAACACCTTTCCCATCTTGCAGCAACAAACCCATACGGCGAGTTTGTTGTTTTGCCTCTGTCGTTCGACAGTGACAATCTACTAACGGGCATCACAGACATTGAGACCCTGTCAGGAGCTGAGATATCAGAACAGACTCTCTGGCCAGATCAAATGGAAGTCAGTCTGTGCAGGAGGCCCCAGTCCCAACACCGCCGTCAGGTGTAGGCACGTGTCTCATTTAAACCACCTTACGAGGCAGTATGGGCTTGGTTTCACGCACGGCATGTCTGCTCTGCTGTTCCCCTGGGGTGTAAGGATGCTGTTCTCTGAGCACTCTGGCCCCTCTGGAGGGCTTGGGCCTTCAATGAGTATGCTGGCATTGCTGCCCATACTGCCTACCTGGAAACTGCTCTGTGAGGTGCTGCCCTCCTAAGAGAAGTAGACTAAACCCCACAACAGGCGATGAGGACCCATTCCAGCTCTCCCAAAGTGTGTGTGCCATTTTATCATGGGTATTCAACTGAGATAACAGATTTGTAGAGCATGTCCGGAACACACTATCAGAGCATTCATTTCACCCAAAAATGCTGCCAAATTTCCGTACCCCTTCAAGTTCAAAATAAAGGGGGCCCCAAAGGGAGTGAGACACCTTGATTCAATTCCAGACTGGAGTACAAAACAAAATAGATAAATTAAACAGTCATTATTGTTTTTAAGTTGCCTTCCTACCGTATAAAATGAGCATATATGCTCCGGTGGAAAGAAAAGACTGTCCCAGCAACCAAATCTGTGCCCTGATTTGGGGCAGGATTTGAGCTGCCCCAAACAGCTCGTTGAGAGACCTGCCACGCCCTGCAGGCTGGGGAGGGAGCCTGCCAACTGTCGGCTCAGTGTCAGCTACAGTCATCTGCAGCGCGGACGTGCATTTCGGTAGATACAGAAGTCAGTGGCCTGTGACGCAAAACAGGTCATGACCGTTACCCTCAGAACTGGCTGTACAACATACACACTAAGTGGCGCAACCATCTCCTCTGTCCGAAACGAACGTGACCTGGGTATCACAATAGATGCAGAACTGAAGTTCAGGGCCCAGGCTGCTTAGTCAATCACCAAGGTTAACCAAGTTCTGGGTGTGATGCGCCAAGCCATTCTGTAACCTCGACGAGGACTCGATTCCACTGCTTTACAAAGCCCTTATTAGGTCTACTCTAGAGTTTGGAAATCCAACTTAGGAACCATTTAACAAGACTGACCAACAGTCCATCGAGAGAGTTCAGCGGCGACCAACTAAACTGGTCTCTTCCATCAGTAAACTCCCATAAAAGGACAGACTTCAGGCACTCAGCGTGCTTTCTCTTCTTTATCAACAGAGAACTCAATGAGACATTGTAATGGCGTGCTCGACCGTGCTGAGTCCGCCCCTGCCGGTCGTGCCCGCGGGTGCCCCTTGACAGTTGGGCAGTGGTATTGGGCCTTTGCTCCCGCAGTGTCTGTCCGTACTGCGCAGAGCGCGCTCGAATATAGGTAAAGCATTGATCTTAGACTCTCACATGGCGCAGCCGGCATTTAACCCAGCGACAGATGTTCAAAGTGATCAATATTTGGTGGGACGAGAGACCAGGACTCTCTACAGCAGATAACAAAGAAAACCCAACATGACCCATCTCGGCTGCCAGAAGACGAGTGATCATCACTTTTGACCCGGGATTATCTTGAATCCTGGGAGGACTACGTCACGGCCAGCGAATCTCCGTTTACTTTCCCGGAAATGGTGGAAGATACCTGGCAGCGATGTGTGGGTCACCGTAGTACTGACATTTTGCGAGAGATGGGCATCGCAAGTAAGAGCCCATCACTTGTTATCCCCGCACTCCAGTGTGCCCTCAAGATGGTTCTGGGACCTATCAAATTCAAAAGGCGTCGTGACGTCTCCATTGAATGATATTACTCCCACCGCAGCGTTGAAACAGGCGCCGAGACATCGATTTCGAGCGATGTCATCGCTGCCGCAGAACCAAGATGGGATACAAGAAATCGTGACGTTGCCATGAGGTGACGTTACCGAACTCACCGGGCAAGAGATCAAGTCGAGACTAAAATCCAGAACCAGATCAGACGCGGGGACAGCATGAAACGGCAAGGCATCACCAGCGGGTGACGTCATCCTAGTACCGCAGGCAGTGTGGGACACTGTGGCATCACACGGACGTGACGTCAACCCAGGACCAAAACAAGAGCAGTACAAAGTGACGTTAACAGTGAGTGGCACCACCACAGAAAAGCTCCCGGAGAAGGTCGCCATGAAGCCACCTCGGATTAGTCAAGTCACTAATGAGTGAAATGGTGGGATGCTACCAGACGGCAGCGTCACCCCAGCTGTGTCGGTAGAGGGGGAGGCGGTGGTGCTCCCGGCAGGTGGAGGCCTGGCAAGTGGTATTGTACAGGACCCCGAATGTGTGCCACTGACTGACAAAACCACCTACAGAGCCGCCACCCCAAACCACATCGCTAGTGAGCAGCCATACTCTGCTCAGCTCAGCTCAGTCCTCTTGGAGCGACCATCCGCACAGAATTGTGATCCGCCAGTATTTGGGTCGAAGCTCAGAGAGAGGGGGTTTGCTTGACTTGTTTGTCATCTTCTCTGTGCTAAATTTCAGGTGCATTGTTGTTGCCACAGGGTGAGAGGATGTGCTGGTGTCACTTCACTGCCCAGCTATGTCCGCCCCTGCCAGATTTGCCCTCCGGCGGATCTCCGCCAGATGGAGAGAGGGTTGGTCACCAGATGGTCCGGCCAGTGTTCGTCTGTATCACACCCAGGGAATACCAATGCAAGTGTAGAGCCTAGCACAGACTCTCACATCCATCAGCTGATAGGAGGATATCAGCTCAACTCTGCTGAGTCCAGCCCTGCCAGTCGTGAAATCTGGCACCCCTTGGCAGTCAGGCGACGGCATTGGCCTGTTGCTCCGACAGTCTGTCTGTACTGCGCAGAGAAAACTTGAATACAGGTGGAGCATTGATCTCAGACTCTCACAGACTCAATTTGGGTTTCTAACATTATGATAAGCGAAGGTAGATCTGAGAAGAGATCTATTTTTTGAGGATGGTGGCAAATCTGCCAACCAGAAGTCTCTTCAAGAACATTGTCAAGCCCTGAGACCAGACAAGAGAAACACAACCATCTTGGTATACCAGTGTGTAAAGTATGGCACTTTCGACGAGATCTCATCAGTGTGAGCGCCCTTCGAGGCGGGAGCGAGTGGTGCGAATTTTACTACCCTGGTGCGAATTTCTGAGACGATCACGTTGATTGGTGATTATTCAATGTTTGTGGCACTTCATCAATGTTAACTGTTTCCTTTCTGACTTTGCAGGAACGGGTAATGATATCATTAATGTCATGATCATTGTATGCTGATGTGACATGCCAGTCATTGCATGACCAGGAGCTTGGACACGAGTGCTGCATGCCAGAGTGAGACTGCTTGCAGGTTACAGACATCGTGTTGATGGTTGCCAACAGCTGGGACAAGGTATATCTTCTCTTTGTGTCCTTTCGCCTTTGGTGCTCTCTTTGGCTTGCTTGGGTCCTGCGTGTGATTTACGTGAGTGCTTGCACTATGGTATTGTGTTTGTGCGGATCTATTTTGTTTGTGTTGCACCATCGCACATCTTTGTTCATGCGCTCACTGCGGAAATAATGGCTCAAATCATTAACTTCTTGTTCTCCTTCTAGTTTCAGGTTTTACATAGAAATATACACCTACTGCACCATAACCTTTTTCCATATCTGTAGATAGGCTGTCACACTTAGCTCATCATGATTGTTTATTAACTCTTTACATGAAGACAGTTAACAAATGAGAGCAGAAAGATGAAAACAGTAGAGTGGACACAACAGAATCAAGCAAAAAGGCAATAATAAGCGACAGAACAGAAAGCGATTTCCGAAAAATGGAACATATGGAATAACAAAGTGGTCAAGCAGCTTATACAACAGGAGCAAATCATAATGTTGCCTGGTTACAAAACAAAACCAAAACAAATAAAACAGTGGACAGAAAGAAGAAACACATGATGGGACGAGCATACTAGACAAGAAAAATATACAAATACTGACCAATTCACAAAACTTGAGTGAACATAGAAAAATAAATAACAAGTAAACATTAAGACGCTCGCTGGGACCTTATTTGGAGCACATGACCTTCACTCCACAGTTGGTTGCTGAGAAGCTAAAAACCCTAAAGAGAAATAGTTCCCCAGGGCCGGACAAGCTTCATCCTCGCATCCTCTCAGAGACCCACAGCTCCCTGTGTATTCCTCTTGCTCGGCTATTCCAGAAATCCCTAGACTCAGGCACTCTGCCCAATGACTGGCGAAAGGGTTCGGTCGTGCCCATTTTTAAGAAGGGAGACAGGCAGCTGCCCAACAACTATCGACCAGTGAGTCTAACGTCTGTGCCATGCAAAGTAATGGAGTCTGCTATTAGGGACCAGCTCTTTCTGCACCTAGCTGCAACTGACCTACTATCCAAGGACCAACACGGTTTCAGGCCAAGAAGGTCTTGCGAGACTCAGATGCTTGAAGTTTTGGAGCACTGGAGTTCCTTAATGGAGGACCATTACCCGGTTGATTTGCTGTACCTCGATTTTAGCAAAGCGTTTGATTTGGTACCCCATGAGCAACTACTCCTAAAGCTGTATGGCTATGGGGCGCAGGGTAGACTCCTAAACTGGATCCGAGCTTTCCTGACCAATCAACAGCAACAAGTGGTGGTAGGCACCGAAGCTTCAACTTGGGCGAAGGTGACTAGTGGTATACCCCAGGGTTCTGTTTTGGGTCCCCTTCTGTTCCTGGTGTATATAAATGACTTGCCTGACATTGTAGAATCCAGTATCAAAACTTTTGCCGACGATACTAAAGTATACAACTCAGCTCAACATCATGCATCCAGGAACAAACTGCAAGATGATATCAACCGCATCATACACTGGTCAGAAAACTGGCAGCTCCCATTTAACACAGGAAAATGCTCAGTTCTGCACCTTGGGTCAGGCAACGTGCATCAACAGTACACAATGTCCGGTGGGCCTGTCCGTGAAGTCAGTGAGGAAAAAGACCTGGGCATCATGATCGATTCCGGCTTGAGGTTCAGGCACCAGGCGGCCTCTGCGGTATCCAGGGCCAACAGGGTACTTGCTGTGATTCCAAGGTCTTTTGCCAATATTGACAAATTCACTCTACCCTGCTTGTACAAAGCACTTGTACGTCCTCTAGTCGAGTACGGCAACGCTGTGTGAGGGCCGTTTAATCGGGCCGACCAGCAACTGGTGGAGAAGGTACAGAGACGTGCAACTCGTGATGATCCCCTCACTACACCTTTTACCTTATATGGATAGGCTCCGAAGTCTAGATCTCCCGTCATTGTATTACCGTAGACGAAGAGGAGATATGGTGAAAATGTTTCAGTTGCTACATGGGAGGGTCGATCTGGACTACTCAGACTTCGTAGCACTAAACACAAACACACGGACTAGAGGCCACCCGCTGAAACTGACGAAACCCACAGCTCAGACCAGGGTCCGCCGATGTGTGTTTGGGGTTCGAGCCGTCTCTGACTGGAACTCTACCCGAGTCTGAAGTTTCTTCACAGACATTGTCTCAATCACTTAAGCTCTTCTATTGATATGTGTATTCCCCGGTCTGGGCATCGCCGGAGTCGTAAGAATATGTATATGACAAGTACCGCTCTAAACCTCAAACAAAAGAAAAATGCCCTTGCAAGAACGTACTACCGCACCAGGGATATCATAGACCACGCTCGACTCAAAGCTGCTCAGAACCAGCTGCGTGCTTTGACCCGAAAGTTACAGAGTGATTTTGAACGCAACCTAGCCAGAAACATCAAAACTAGTCCTAAAGCATTTTGGAGCTACACGAGCACAAGGTTAAAAACGGTATCAAAAATTGGTGATTTGAGAGGCCCTAATGGTGATCTTGAATCCGACAGCACAGAAAAGGCCAACATCCTCAACAGTTTTTTCAGCACGGTTTTCACCCTTGAGGAATCAAATGTCCCTACCTTTGCGCCTCTTTACTTTGGCCCACTACTTGAAGACATCCCCATCTCCAGTCAGGCCGTCTTTTCCAAACTGACCTCTCTCAGGATCACTAGCTCCCCAGGGCCTGATCTCCTTCACCCCCGCATACTTCATGATGCTGCAGAATCCCTATGTGTCCCCCTCTCACTGTTGTACCGGAAGTCACTTGATACTGGTACAATTCCGAGGATTGGAAGCTTGCACCTGTTGTGCCTATCTACAAAAAGGGAGACAAACATAACCCCAACAACTACCGTCCTGTGAGTTTGACGTCGGTAGCCTGCAAGATTCTAGAATCCCTGGTGAAAGACAGACTCTTTGATCACCTAAACAGAAGTGGCCTCTTGTCAATACACCAACATGGGTTTCGCCCCAAACGATCATGTGATTCCCAGCTGTTGGAAACACTCAACGATTGGACACAAATTCTAGAGGATAGCTCACCTGTTGATGCAGTGTACCTTGATTTTAGGAAGGCATTTGATGCTGTCCCTCATGAGCGCCTCTTGAGAAAGCTTGAGGCTTACGGAGTTGGTGGTAAATTACTCCTATGGATTCGGTTGTTTTTGTCGGATCGTCGACAGCGGATAATCGTCGAGGGATCAACCTCTGAGTGGAGCAAGGTTGTCAGTGGAGTGCCGCAGGGCTCTGTGCTTGGTCCCCTGCTATTCTTACTGTTCATTAACGACCTGCCTGACTCTGTCCAATCACACATCAAGATATTCGCCGATGACACCAAACTTTATGCCAGAGTGGACCAAAACTCCTCAGTAGATTCCCTCCAGTCAGACATCGACCGAGTAAAGTCCTGGTCATCTACATGGCAGATGCCTTTCAACAGAGAGAAAAGTGTTGTCTTGCACATCGGGAGCAACATCATTCCTCACAGATATCAGATGAGCGGCACCACACTGAATGCAACGGACACTGAAAGAGACCTAGGTGTCATTATGGATAGGGATCTCAAGTTCCGGCAGCAGGCAGCGACTTCTGTCTCCAAAGCAAACAGAGTATTGGGAGTCATCAAGAAGTCGTTTGCCAACATCGATACCTTTACTTTACCTCTTCTTTTCAAGACGCTTGTCCGTCCATTGCTAGAATATGGTAATGTATGCTGGGGGCCCTTTAACCGCTCCGATCAGATGCTTGTCGAGAGGGTCCAGCGTCTGGCCACTCGCATGATCAGCTCATTGAGATGTTTATCTTACCCTGAGCGCTTGCGTGCCTTGAGGCTTCCCTCGCTCTACTACTGGCGTCGTTGAGGGGATATGGTTAGGGTCTTCCAGCTACTTCATGGGCTTATAGATCAGAGGTGTTCCCAGTTTTTCCTCTTGGATAGAGGCTCTCGCACTCATGGACACCCATGGAAGCTGTTGAAACCTACTGCAGTTTCGAGACAGCGTCGCACGTTTTTCGGGGTTCGGATAGTCAATGACTGGAACACCCTGCCTTACTCGGTGGTGAGTGTCAACACCATTGACCAGTTTAAGGCCAAGCTCGACGTCTTCTAGGCACCTATCATGTATGATGTCCCAGAGTGCCCGGAGTAGTCCTCCTTCACCTTTCTACTGGCAGTAATTGGCCAGTCCTCCCTTCTTCTCAGGAAAAGTCCCTGAGTAAGACTGAGCTAGGTCCCATATACAATTGAGCTTGTGGGAGACCGGAGCCAACAGGCCTAGTGGCCTCCAAATAATCCGAAAGTTTAGATCAGATCAGATCAGAATTCAAGGCAAACTTAGACACTCACTGGAACCATCTCAGGTACCTGATCCCTGAGAACGACTGAGATAAGCACACATTCATCTGGAGCTCGTTGAGAACGGGACCCGCAGGCCACAGTGGCCTCAAAATCCCGACTATTTGTAAGGTAAGGTAAGGTAAGGTAAGACAATGGGTAAACAAACAACAAAAAACTCAAATTCAAGCAAAGAACATAGGGGAGCCAAATAATAAATCTAGATGAAATATCACCACCTGTCATATAATCGAGTTAAAGCCCACCTCAGGCCCTTGAGCCTTACAAAATTCCCATTCCAATAAGGTGAGGGATCCCTAAGAAACAGAATTATCCCGAAAAAGCGGTTTACCTAGGTAGGTACCTACCTTTGGGAGCAGATGTACGAATGTATCCTTATGTCCCCATATCATCTAAAATTGACTGTGCAAAATGCTGCCTGAACTACTGCCTAATTTCGCAAGGCAGTCTCAATCACAATCGATTACAAACGAGAATTATCATCTCATAATATGGTAGTAGGGCAGCGGCGGTCGAGGTGACAATTATGAAAATTGTTTGTCTCATTTGCTGGCTTCAGTAATCATGAGGCTGAAAGAAAGGCTGTGAGATTTGGCCCTCGGTGGAGACCAGTGGAGAGAGTGGAGATTCTTGTTTTATAAACTGGACTATAAAAAATATTTTTGGAAAATTTTTGTAATCAAAAATATAAAATAAAATTTAAGGTAATGGTATCAAACTGTTCAAACTCAATAAACACTCTTATTTAATATATATATTCTACTAAGTAATACATACCGATACTAGTAGAGCTAATTTCTAGGATAGAAGGTGAGAGGTCTGCGGCAAGCTGCTGCGCATCGTACCCTTCCGCTTACCCTTTTTCTCTTCTCTTCTCTCTTTCGCTCAGCATGGCGGCAAGAATAAGGTCGATTCTTGGCCGGAGTTCGCCTATTATCGGCCGGAACTGTGCGAGAGGTAAATGGTATAAGTTCGAATGATTTATCCAACTGTATAATCTTCCGTATGGCTCCAAAAAGAATGCATGGTTCTGATGTCAACCAAATTTAGGGCTGGTTTGTGAAGCATGTACATGTCAATGTGGATGTTCTAACGCCCTTAAAGGGAAGGTGGCACCTTTATAACGTGATTTTAACCGAGATAGCCAAGTTGTAAAGCAAGTTGGAAAACCTGGTACTGCATACCTTACCGTACCTACAATTATCTGATAAATTTTGGAGGTCCTTGTGGCCTGCCGGTTCCTGTCTCTGACGAGCTCAATTCATTCTCTGAGTCTTCACTTTCTCGTCCGGGCGTATGCCCGAGTGGGGTTCCCCACACAATCGTGGGGTGTCAGGACCCAGTCTGCAGAACGTGGCAGGCGACTCGACGAGGCGCGTGGGGCAGCCCAAAGCCTGCCCCAATTGGGGCAGAAATTTGGATGCTGGGGCAGACTCCTCCAACGGGGGTGTATTTTTACCGATACATGTTTTATCTACTCCATTTTAAATGTAACACCCAGAAATGAAATAAAGCCGTGCATCCAACTCGCCGACGACAACGCGCTCACGACCCTCCACGCACAGCAGCAGCTATCTAGCATTCATGATGCACGACTTCAAGGACACATTTATTCAAAGGTATATTTACAAGCAAAGTATTTTCCCCCAAAGACGTCATTTGCCACTGCTTTCACTGCGTATAATCAATACTTAAAAAAATTATTTCAATTGATAACTAAATTCAATAAAGAATAATGTTTTCCAAAGCTAAAGCATTTTTCCCCTTGCATTTTCTCACATTTGCATGAAAGCATAAAAATTTGGAATATTTTCACAAGACCCAAGCGAAGAAAGATTCCCTTACGCTCTTGTGACGTCACATCACTGACCTGCATTTTTCTTGGGGGAGGGGTTGGCATGCTTTGCTTATGTGTGGATCATTTGAACGGTGGACCCTTTGAATAGTGGACCTTTTGACATAGACCCAATTTGCCGGCCTTTGGCGATCAAAACAGCAGAGGAAATGCAAAAAACTACATACAGGGAAATTTTATTTTGAGTTCTAAGATTGTTTTTGTAATTCAAACTAGGTTTAGATTACAAATTTATAAAGAAATTTAAACTTTGCTTTAGAAAGGCGCCTGTTGCCTGCTTTTTTATTAATTTCCAGGAACTTTGACTTTACGTCTATTAGAAATTTCCTTCATTTGGTATCTTTTTGGCCACATCTCTTGATGACAAATATGACGCTTTGCGACAATTCAGCTTTTACGGCGCAACTTTAACTAATGATTGTCGTTTCTTTTCATTATTTTTTCTTCTTCCCTCCTTGATTACCCAGACCGACTGCTGCCCCAAGTACTGGTTCCTGCCCCAAGAGCCCGCCCTCTGCCTCAAGATCGACCAAAAGCTGCCCCAAATCGGTAGGTCTGCCCCGAGGCTGCCCCAACGAGATCTCGTCGAAATCTGCCACATTCTGCAGACTGGGTCAGGACTGTGTCAGTTGGGGGTCTCATACGTCAGGTGTGTCCAGTGGGAGTCCATTCTTGCCTTAAACTGATCAATAGAGCTGGCTTTGACCACAGTTGTGGGTAAGGAGTTCCAGTCATTAACTATATGATAGCTGAATGCTGAGCGGGGCGCTCTAGATGTCGCACTTACTCAATATATCTTTTGTCTTGGAACTCGAGATTTCCGTAGAAAAAAGCTAAAACTTACCTGCTATGTACCCCTCATGTACCCTTAGCAGGAGGCCACAGTTGTCATGGCTGTTGGTGTGACAACATATGCTGATGTTATGATGAGCACCAGCCAATCGAAGCCCTTGAAATGTTTTGAGTATGGTAGGGGGTTGCCAGATCATGACATCATTCACAGGCAGATATTTATTGCTTTTCCTGGAGGAGTATTTCAAAAATCAAAATATTGAGCTTATTAAACATTTTTCAGAGAAATCATGAGTGGTTTCATTATCTTTGGCTAAAATTACACATAATTACACTAAATTCTGGGATTCAACCAAGGTGCCACATTCCCTTTGAGGATTAAAAGTGGAAGACCTGGGTTTCTTGCTCAACTAGGCCTTTTTAAATTATTTATCACATAGTGTGAAATTCCCTATCTCCCTTCCCCTCCGGTGGTGGAGGCATCCTGGGTATTATGGTAGTAGGCAGATCACATCTCGTGGTTCAAAGGATCACATTAGAAGGTCCACTGATCAAAGGGTCTAATGTTCATAGGCTCTACACTTTGAAAGTTAAACCTTTTGAATAAGAAGTCCAACATTCAAAAGGTCCAAAAAGGCGTGCTCAGATGCATGAGAGTGGGGTGCATGATGCCGCAGAGGCGTACGAAGACACATGATAATAGGAGGAAATGAGGGTTAGGTTAGGTCAGGTCAGGTCAGTTGTGCATGCCCTTGGTCCTTATTTCCTAATCTGGTGATATCACCCCTTTTTCCAGATTCTGGGTGTGCCTCTGGTCTGGGTGCCACTTTGGGATATGTTTTTAGAAATATCCCCACATTCTGCAAGAAAATCCCAAGAGGTGAAACAGACAGAAGGACGGAGGGTTAGAGGAGTAGCATAAAGTGGTACTCAGACCAGAGGCGCACTCAGATTCTGGAAAGAGGGGTGATATCCCCAGACTAGGAAATAGGGACTAAGGGCATACACACCTGACCTGACCTGACCTAACCTAACCTAAACCTAAGCCTAAACCTAACCTAACCTAACCTAACCTAACCCTCATTTCCTCCTATTATCATGTGCCTTAGCATGCCTCTGCAGCATCATGCACCCCACTCTCATGATGCATCTGAGCACGCCTCTTTGGAACTTTTGAACGTTGGACTTCTAATTCAATAGGTCTAACTTTCAAAGGGTAGAACCTATGAACATTAGACCTTTTGAACTTTGGACATTCTGATGTGATCCTTTTGAACCGTGAGATGTGATCTGCCTACTACCATAATACCGGCATCCTGTGCCCGGGTTTTTCAGCCCGCTAGTGATGAGCCCCAGAATGACGAGACGTGGAAAGTGGCCTGGATATGACTAAAGTTTCTCCCCCATTTGAGCCTCCCCAGCTAACCCTAATGGCTGACTTTCCTCTGCCCTGTGTGCTTTTGTGTCTGCCTTATGATTGTGAACATCCTGAGTGTTTTCAATGAGGTAAACTTTTACCTCATTGAAAAATTTTACCTCAGGCCTCTAGCCACCTCTACCTTGCACCCTTCGCCTGATGGCGGGTTAAGACAGAAACATTGCATTTACCTCATCCCACTTTTTTTCTTTATCTTTACCTTGAATTAGCCTTTTTGGGCTTTTTAGGGTTTAGATGTCTTAGTTTCTGGGCTTTGGCTTTTTAGGCTGCAAGTCTATTAGTTTTTTATTGTCATTTGCTTTATCATTTTTTATAGTCCTAGGTCATTCTCACAACAGGCATAGGAAAAATATTATTTTTTAGTATTAACAAATATTTTGTACCAGATTCAAATATTCATTCAAGTATAGCAATCTCACTTCCACAGAAAATACCGACAGTACAAATTTGATTGAAACGAACGTTCATTACTAGAAATGGATTCTGGGGAAAAATTATCTTCAGAAATCATGCAAAATTGTACAAGGAAATACATTTTTATTGAAAAGGGTTAAAAAAAGTTCAAGTCACAGAACAGTTATTTTACAAGCAATCCCTTAGCACTTGACCTGCCTTCATGTGGCATTACTTGTCAGACCTGTAATATTATATAGATGTGTTTAGATCTTCCAGGGTTCCTGAAGAATGCCAAGCCTAAACCAAGTATTTGTGCTAGCTGAGGTATGCAGCTTTTGCAATGTTTCAATAGTTAGGAACGTATAAACACGGTTCAAGTGTTTACCTCTGCAGCTATCATTCAACCTTCCACCTAATTTTTAGAAGTCACCTTGTTTTTATGTAAAACTATATGGAACCCTGCCTCTCGCAATGAGCTACATCGGCCTGCTTGCCTCCGCCCAGTGCCGGCCAGCACGGCGGCCGCGGTACGGGAGCCGCCGCACGTGGCCGACGTCCCGCCCGTCTGGCACCTCTACAGCGGCGTCTGCCTGGAGCGGCTGCCGGTGGTGGCGGCTCCTCTGTCGCCCATCGAGCGCGACTTCTCCGACCTGCTGCGCCACCTCGAGCAGGAGCGCAGCCTGAGGTCAGTCGCCGCCCGGTCGGGCTGTGAAAGCACCAGGAGGGTGTGCTGCATTCAGGGACGTTTATTTGGATGGGTGGCATGCTGAAGGTGTAAAAAGCGGTCATTTGGGGGAGGGAACTTCCTGCATGCTATTGCTGGCAAATAGATTAAGAGGTGCCTTGCAGGTAGCCACTTTTGGTATGTTTCCACAGTCTGCAGTCCAGGTGGGAATTGAGCAGTCAGGAAGCACTTCACCTCTAAAGTTTAAGACACCTCTTTTATGTGGTGCAAATTTTCTGTATGCTCAAAAACAGACGCTACCGTTTTTTCTTGTACATTTTGTATTGACAGTCTCCTACATGGCGCTGAACCCTCGTGCCGCGTCATATACATGTCAGCGGTCCCGCTACAGTGTACGTGAGCGGCCCGGGCCTTCCACAGTGTGTGAGAGCTGTCCTAATCCATCACATATGTGATGCGTTTTTGTCTGCGGCAGGTCCGACCATGAGATGCGGCACGCCGCCGACCTGGCCACGGCAGAGGCGCTGCGGGCCTCCGAGGAGGACTCCGAGCTGCTGGACGCCGCCGCTCTTCAGACCGCCGCCGACTTCGAGGACGCGTGTGCCGAGGAGCTGGCGGCCTTCACCCCGGCGCCGATTCTGACTGGTGGGGGCTCACGTGACGCTGGTGCATCGGCGTTGCAACAGCGTCGCACGATCTGCCGTTGGAAGACACGCAGAACTAGCCGGGTTTTAAGGGAATGAGTTGTTTCTTCTGTCTTCAGACTTATGCTGACTGATGTTATAAGCATGACAAAATTTTAGTCGGGCTTGTATCAATACCCTTGAAAACGGAGGCTGGTCAGTTCCCCGATTTCCGATATGTTGCAATTTGTTGACCTGTTGTGTACGGTTGCATTAGCCTTTTCAGACTGGGTAGGTTTTCAGTTCCGATATCCCTAATTTTTACTGAAGTCTGTTTCTAATTCTGACGACCTCGTTTTTCAACTTTCCCGTAAATTATCGGAAGCCCTCGATTGAACTCATCACTCCTCACACAGCATCAAAGCATCCCTTATTCCGGACACCTGAAAGGGAATGTGGCACCTTCATAACGTGATTTTAACTGAGATAGCCAAGTTGTAAAGCAAGTCGGAAAACCTGGTACTCCATATATCATTTGTCTTGGAACTCGATATTTCCGTAGAAAAAAACTAAAACCTACCTGACACCAGCCCCCTCATCAGCCCCTCGCCGGAAGGCCATTGTTGTGAACTGCTGGTGTGACGACATAATGATGACGTCGCGATGAGCATCAGCCAATCGAAGCCCTTGAAGCGTTTCAAGTATGGTAGTGGTTGCCAGATCATGACATCATCCACAGGCAGATATTTATTTTCCTAGAGGAGTATTTTTAAAAACAAAATATTGAACTTATTGAACATTTTTAGAGAAATCATGAGTGGTTTCATTATTTTTGACTACAAGTACGCCTAATTTTACTAAATTCCAGGATTCGACCAAGTTGCCACATTCCCTTTAATTATTTGCCCTGAGTTGCCGCTGCTGCCTTCCTCCCCAGCTGCGCTGGTGTCCCGTGTCTGCCGGTCAGGGCGCTTCCTCCCGTCCGCCACTCACCACTCTGCGCTCCCCCACAGAGGCGGACCGGCGGGGGGACGTGCGTTCGGCGGAGCGGCAGCTGGCGGCCGGGCTGGTACTGCTGGTCCAGCAGCGACTCGGCACCGGCGCCAAGTGGATGATGCCGCAGGGCAGGAACCAGCCCGGCGAAACCATGCGACAGGTCAGGGCTCGGGAGGACTGCTGCGCGTGCTTGGACGCTGGTGTAGATGTGGGCGGCTGCAGAATCAGCTTGGACTGAATTTGTGCACAAAGTAAAATGTTCCGTGTGCTGATGCTCTAAAGTAATCAGAAGTGGCGATTGTTCAGCTGCAAGTCTACGCTAAACATAAATTGTACAATTGTATAACAGTGGTTTAAGTGATAAATTGTACAGCTGAAGAGCTAGTTCGTAACATTGTGATGACCTGTAAGTACATAACACACAAACCAACACAAGCGCGACATGGCTATCGGCGACAAAACGCTGTGAAAATGTAGACATTAGGGCCCCGTTTGATGTCAGCACCAATCAGCGGGCCGCGTTGCGCCTACGTCACCGGACTGGAGCCTCTTCCCGGGAACTAGTTCTAGAGGTTTTACGGGCTGACGGCCTGCTGTTGTGCTGCTGAAAAATAGCAAGTGCACTAAGTGGCGGTCTACTATTTTTTAATGGTATAAAGGTTTAAGTTTCCTTTGCTTAGCACAAACTAGAGGCGACTATAACGCTGATGTTTCTTTTCTGGAGGAGAGGTTAGAGGGCCTGCTGACAAAACTGTGCTGACAGATCGAATAGGCCCTAGGATTCAATCATTTCAGCGTGTAGGCCCGCCTCTTATATTGTTTTGTATTTTCTTTGCGGTTTCCGTCTCTCCACAGTTTGCCTTTGTTCGCCTCGTATTTGTTTAACCACCCACTTCGAAACTAACCGTTCCAACTGCAACGCGGAGAGCTTCATCCATTTCTGTGTCGCCCACTGTGTCTCCTCTTAAACCAGCTCTTTGTCCCCGTCTCCCCATTCTGCCTCCGCTCTGACCAGCTACCCGTGTCTCCTCTCTGACCTCTGCGTCTCCTCTCTGACCTCTCCATGTCTCCTGACTTCGCCGTGTTCCCCTCCGGACAGACGGCTGAGAGAACGCTGAGGACGGTGGTGGGGCCCAACATCCAGGCTCGGTTTCTTGGTAACGCACCCTGGGGCTTCTACAAGTACAAGTACCCCAAGGCCTTGCGGCGCGAGTCGGGCGCCATGGGCGGAAAGGTGAGGTGAACAGTAGCGTAGCAGCGCCGCTCTGTCGAATGCTCCCAGACTTATTGATGTCCCAAGTTGTGAATCGACTGGATTCGGATGCTGTCTCGTCCTTTCACTCTGATTCAGTGAGTAGACTCTGGCTCTTCTTGTCTCTCAGTTCAGAGATTCACTCTAAGTCAACTCACCAAGTCTGGTTGTACATTAAGCGCGTCGTGGTATGGCGAGTTCGTACCTTGATGTGTTTTGTGATGGTGAAATGACGTTAAAATTGGGGATTATTTCAACCATTTCATCATGCATCAGCCCGTTTCCTTTTCATTGTTTCATCAGGAGCCCAAACGGGAATATAATTGAAAAACGATCCAAATCCAATTAAAAAATACAAGAGGCGCGGTCAAATGTCACACATAATCGCATCACGATTCGAATACAGACTAGACCCTTTGTGCATTTTGAAATTCATAGTAAGGGCCTCATACGAAAACAAGAAAACCTACTTCCGGCCGAAAGAGGAGGAACAGGATGATGCCATAGTAATGCCTTCTATTAGATAAAGGCTCTGAACTTTTCCCCTTTTATTATGTATAAACATAGCAATCGTAACATGTATTCACACTCAATGAGGCATGGTGCAAAAATTGTGTTTACAGAACTTGATCGCGGTGAGTTTGTCGTATGAAATTTGCACAGTAAGATTAATAAATTTAAATTAAGAAACACGACGCCAGAGCTCCTCTGGCGTCGAGGATGCGCTTAAAAGGATGCGTAAGATCCCAAGTTCTCAGATCCTCCCCTCTTTTTACGCTATGAAATTTGTTATGGAATGACCAAATACGTCATTAATTTGAAGGGCCCTTTCGCTGTATTGGTCGTCTCTTTCGTCGATATATATGTCGCATCTGTAACTTTGTCATGTCCTCAGGAAATGTCACTGCTTACCCCTCAATGAGGCAAATAGTTCTCCCTCTGCGTGTATAACCAACGCATTTGACAAACATGCTCCCTGAATTCGAACCTGATAAAGTACTTGGGGAGATCAGTCACGCTTCATGAGGACACGACGTCAGAGAAGCGAGCAGTAGAGGCGGTATGTGTATATCCACAAGCAAGACGACCAGTGCAACGAAAGGTTTTTCCAAAATTGGTAAGGTGGTGGGTATTTCCATTAAAAAACTTTCAGCGTGTAGAAAAGAAAAGGACCTGATAGCTTAGGATTTCACGTATTGCTATCGTCCCTGAAATTGGTCTTAATACTGCGTTTTCAGGGGTCCCTATTCATGATTGAATATGAATAGATGTTGCAAATGCAATGTTAACACATAATAAAAGTCATAATTTGGAATCATCAGTCAATGCAAAAGGGTTTCCATGCATCATCCTTGTTTGCACATTGGAATCCCTGAAGAGAAGAACAGACGTTAGACCGTCCTTTAATTGTTTTAAGTAATCCAATAATGTTAACCTAATTTGGACTTTAATTGCGTATTTCTCGGTCTGTTCCAACCTAAAATGGATTCATTCCCAGTCCGTCCAGAAGGCAGGTTACCCGAGCCCGGCGTTGTTCCACCGCCAGGTGTTCTTCTACAAGGCGGTGCTGGAAGGGGGCTGCGTGGAGCCCTCCGCCGATGAGGTGGTCGACTACAAGTGGCTGAACAGGACCGAGATGCGCGACCAGCTGCTCTCCAACTACTACCAGTCGGTGCGCAGGTTCCTCACCGACGAGGACTAGACACCACTGCACTACCCGCGACTCGCCGCGTTCGTTGCAGTCAGATATCACTTTACTGCAGAGGCGCAGGTTGATTCTACCGCCGGCATTCGTGTTTATTGTTTATACACAACCCCAGGGCATGACACCATTTTGTGGGCAGCAGGACGGGACAGACGGGCCAAGCTCGGGCGACGGCGCGCAGTCATGGCGAAATGACAGCGGAGGACAGACGAGGTATTGTGGGTATCACGGGATTGCCCTAGGTCTGAGGTTTACGAGCGAGATTCCCAACTTACTCCGTCGCTGCTTGCGCGCAGTTTCCTAAAGGTATTTCCCGGTGTCTTTGTCCGCCGGACCGGTCCGTTTCCCACAGCCGCAAGACTTGCCTTAGAACGTCGCAGTGACTATTCTCGCCACTAGCCGGTTCTTAAGACACCAACCAACCAGATACGGGATATTTCTGACTCGCGGGTGCCATTTCGATGTGGGAGGGTGTGGAGTGGGTATGTTATCTTGGCTGTGCTGCTGTACTTTGGTTTTCTCAGGTCGCCGTTTGGATCAAGCTGTACTATGAGCCGCAGTTCGGGCGGGATACAATGTACATTGTCAAAGCTATATCTCTCATCACGTCACCCATCAGAATCAGCAGGGGCTACCACAACCTTGTGCAATACGTCTTTGGTTGAAGGGTCACGAGCTGTATGGAACGTAACGTTCGCAGCGTTCATAGAATGTGCATGACTATAACTTGTGTAAAAGTGTACATAATGGGCGGCACCAGCGCGTGACGCGACTGGCCTGGATACTTGCGTGAAGCGGAATGCGTTTGAGGTGCTGCTCGAGTGTGTGAAGTAGGCGACACTAAGATGATGTGGCGACACTAGTGCGCTGGGTGGATATGAAGGCTGAGTGTGAGGGAAAAGAGCCGACAATATATTTCTAGACGGACCCAGCCTTCACTTTTTTCTCGTGTCAGATCAGCGAAGAATCTGCTGTATATTCTGCCCACAGAGATTGTTTTGCGTTTTGGCGTGTGAAATGTTGTTGCTGACCTTTCTAGTCTTTGACATACTGCGACACATGCCTGGCCTAGGGGCGTAGCCAGGATTTCGCTCGAGGGGGGGCGGCGCCCCAAAAAGGGCCTCTGTGACAGCGCCAAAAAGGCCCTGCGACAGCGCCAAAAAGGCCCTGCGACAGCGCCAAAAAGGCCCCTGCGACAGCACCAAAAGGGCCCTGCTTGGTACAGAATGGAGTGCTGATAAGGGCTTAAGAGGGCCCTGTCTGGTTTGAAATTTCAAATTTGGCCACAGAGCATAGCGTGTCCTCAGGGGGGGCAGCTGTCCCTGCCGCCCCCTCCTTGGCTACGCACCTGGCCTGGACAAGCTATGGAAAGTCACAGTGCGTAGCAAAACCTTTCTTCCTGGATCATCGAGAAGACTTCAGACCACCGGGTATTATTACGAAATTACCGGATATTTCTCATTGCATAGAACGCGACGGAGTATCGATCTGCCAACCACAAATCCACACGGGCAACAATACACTGCAGGCGTGCCTACACAGTTATGAACGCTCAAAATGCTACACTCGGATGAGGATGATACGAAGGTCTAGATTATGAGATGAAAGTCCAAGGTTCAACTTTACTGGAATGTCCACTACAAAAAGCATTTCCAAACGTGGCACATACAGCCGCGTGCTTCCCTCCCGATTTTCCAATCGGCGGCGTAAAGACGCAGTGGGCCACCGACCGAGTTCACGGTTTCAACCCGCAACATCATGCACTGAAAAGACACGGACGGCTTCACGGGAGTCCCAGCGCCTTGTGGTTGGTCCAAAGCCAGTTGTGGTACAGATTGAGCTTGTGGTCCTGCGGTCGAACCTGCTTCCACTCGCCCAGACAGAAGATTCGGTAGGAGTCGTTGCCGTAGCGTCCGATGCCGAAGAGCTCGTTCGGATACTTCCACTCCTTCGACACGAACTCATCTGGAGGAGGGGGAGACTCGATCAAGTCTCTGGGATACACATCATGGTCAGGTGCTGTAACACTATTCTGGAGATAAGAAAACGACAGTCAAAATACAGTATTTTCAATAAAACAACCGTACTTTTTGTAGAAAACGCATGAATTCACTGACTTTAATCGGATAGAGAATGTCAACGCTCCTGCAAAGCTGTCTTAGATGTTTTCGGATGAAGTATGTAAGAATGAGTTCAACAGTCAACGAAAGCGAGGCGATCGTGCCGTCCCACCTGAGAAGCGGATGATGGTTTGGGCGCGCTTCTCAGAGAGTCCCAGCGGCGCCAGCAGCTGCTGCATGTCTGTCTCGTCGGCGTCGCGGGCCGCCGGCGCGTCCGGCCACTGCTGGAAGAACGTCTCCAGCAGCGGCAGCACCTGGGCGCCTGCAGCGACGAGACGGAGCAGTGTGGGCGGGAGGGAGTCGATGACATGGAGGGGTGTGGGCGGGAGGGAAGGCAATGCCACAGGGAGGGGTGTGGGCGGGAGGGAAGGCAATGCCACAGGGAGGGGTGTGGGCGGGAGGGAGTCGATGACACAGGGAGGGGTGTGGGCGGGAGGGAAGTGATGACACAGGGAGGGGTGTGGGCGGGAGGGAAGTGATGACACAGGGAGGGGTGTGGGCGGGAGGGAAGGCAATGCCACAGGGAGGGGTGTCGGCGGGAGGGAGTCGATGACACAGGGAGGGGTGTGGGCGGGAGGGAAGTGATGACACAGGGAGGGGTGTGGGCGGGAGGGAGTCGATGACACAGGGAGGGGTGTGGGCGGGAGGGAAGTGATGACACAGGGAGGGGTGTGGGCGGGAGGGAAGTGATGACACAGGGAGGGGTGTGGGCGGGAGGGAAGGCAATGCCACAGGGAGGGGTGTGGGCGGGAGGGAGTCGATGACACAGGGAGGGGTGTGGGCGGGAGGGAAGTGATGACACAGGGAGGGGTGTGGGCGGGAGGGAAGGCAATGCCACAGGGAGGGGTGTGGGCGGGAGGGAGTCGATGACACAGGGAGGGGTGTGGGCGGGAGGGAAGGCAATGCCACAGGGAGGGGTGTGGGCGGGAGGGAGTCGATGACACAGGGAGGGGTGTGGGCGGGAGGGAAGTGATGACACAGGGAGGGGTGTGGGCGGGAGGGAGTCGATGACACAGGGAGGGGTGTGGGCGGGAGGGAAGTGATGACACAGGGAGGGGTGTGGGCGGGAGGGAAGTGATGACACAGGGAGGGGTGTGGGCGGGAGGGAAGGCAATGCCACAGGGAGGGGTGTGGGCGGGAGGGAGTCGATGACACAGGGAGGGGTGTGGGCGGGAGGGAAGTGATGACACAGGGAGGGGTGTGGGCGGGAGGGAAGGCAATGCCACAGGGAGGGGTGTGGGCGGGAGGGAGTCGATGACACAGGGAGGGGTGTGGGCGGGAGGGAAGTGATGACACAGGGAGGGGTGTGGACGGGAGGGAGTCGATGACACAGGGAGGGGTGTGGGCGGGAGGGAAGTGATGACACAGGGAGGGGTGTGGGCGGGAGGGAAGGCAATGCCACAGGGAGGGGTGTGGGCGGGAGGGAAGTGATGACACAGGGAGGGGTGTGGACGGGAGGGAGTCCATGACACAGGGAGGGGTGTGGGCGGGAGGGAAGGCGATAACACAGGGAGGGGTGTGGGCGGGAGGGAAGTGATGACACAGGGAGGGGTGTGGGCGGGAGGAAAGTGATGACACAGAGAGGGGTGTGGACGGGAGGGAAGGCAATGCCACAGGGAGGGGTGTGGGCGGGAGGGAAGTGATGACACAGGGAGGGGTGTGGACGGGAGGGAGTCGATGACACAGGGAGGGGTGTGGACGGGAGGGAAGGCAATGCCACAGGGAGGGGTGTGGGCGGGAGGGAAGTGATGACACAGGGAGAGGTGTGGACGGGAGGGAGTCGATGACACAGGGAGGGGTGTGGGCGGGAGGGATGTGATGACACAGGGAGAGGTGTGGGCGGGAGGGAAGTGATGACACAGGGAGGGGTGTGGGCGGGAGGGAAGGCGATGACACGGGGAGGGGTGTGGGCGGGAGGGAAGTGATGACACAGGGAGGGGTGTGGGCGGGAGGGAGTCGATGACACAGGGAGGGGTGTGGGCGGGAGGGAAGTGATGGCACAGGGAGGGGTGTGGGCGGGAGGGAAGTGATGACACAGGGAGGGGTGTGGGCGGGAGGGAAGCGATGATACAGGGAGGGGTGTGGGCGGGAGGGAAGTGATGACACAGGGAGGGGTGTGGGCGGGAGGGAAGGCGATAACACAGGGAGGGGTGTGGGAGGAAGGGAAGGCAATGACAACAGGGAGGGGTGTGGGCGGGAAGGAAGTCGACGACAAGTTGTATTTAGTGAAACGGCAGCATCGCTAGTGGTACCTCTGCACCTCTCAGTGTCGCTGAGAATGTAGTCATATTTGACGGGGGCGTAATCGGGTTTTTTCCCAGATGGCGTGAAAATGAGGGCGCGCAGCGCCGCTGTGCTTATATACCTTTTCTCTGGTGCTCTTATTTCAAAATTTTAGATCGTGGGGATGATTGTAGGGACGAACGATAAAAAATCAAATCAAACCTACGGACGTGGTCAATTTTTCCAGTATTGAGAACACCCCGAGTGGCATAAAACAAACACCGTCAACATCGCCATTAACACTTAGATTCCCTAGCCAAGATGCGATCCGTATTGGACCGCCTATCAGGATACATCGTGGAGTCGTCGAACCTATCAAGCGTTATTTTCCCAGCACCTCAGCACGGACCGTGCTCTAGCGCTGCGGAAATAGCACTTGACGGACTCCATCGGCAGTCCGATCCGGATCGCATTTTGGTCATGGAGCCTAGGTCGGAGACCTCACCAGGCCAGTGGTGCAGACCGTGCCCAGCGCGCGCCATCCCAGCCAGGACCCACCTGTGGTGCGGTTCAGCATGATGGTGCCCACCAGTAGCCTCCAGGGCTGGTGGTAGTACGTCTCTTGCATGAGGCGGTACGGAGAGCGCGGGGGCACCCATCGCTTGCGGCCCCCGAGCAGGGCTGGCGGCACCCGTGAACAGGCGTCAGAACTCCAACCGCCTGATACACCACCGAGAAACGCCACCGAACTCTGCGCACACTACTGTATTCGTGTGACAGGTATGTACATCGGAATGGGTGGAAAAAGTTCATCGCGGCTTAAGACAAGCCCCGCAAGCGATCAAGAGGCACGAGGCGGCACAGGCTTCCAATCCGGATCGAATGAAAGTCGATTGAAATATACGAGATGTTTTATGGCGTGTTCCTTCTCATGGCTTCCCTAACGAATTCACGTCTGGCTACAACCTACATAAGCCATCGCTAATGCTAAAGCTTATGATACTATACAATTGCATAATATTCTCTGTCTACTTGAACCCAAAAATTGGGTACAGTTGCGCTGCGTACACACGGCCGGAGGCTTCAATTGAGCACATCAACGAGTTCAGCCCGCCCGACGTACTTCAAAAATTAATTCAGCACAATGAGTTTCGATTGTATCGTGAAGTGATTTCAGGACTCTTCTATCGCAATCACACATGCAAACAGAAAATCAAACACGCCCGACAAGAAAAAGTTTGTTAGCTCATCAATAAACGACGAAAGGTTCGCAGACAGGCCACGAGATCAGGTACTCCACGTTGCCGAGTTGGTCAGCACGGCATTTCGTCGAACCGAAACGCACTCAATTGTCCTACATCCCTCAAAACACTGCTACCAAAGTAGACATGCCACGGAAATGTCGTCTAAACATCAGATGAAACACACGGACCGCCGACCACAGTAACCGATGACAAACAGGAGGCGGCCCTGACCAATACAAAACAACACCTCCACCGGCAGGCTCCTCCCACTGGCGACACACCCCTCTTCATAGCCAATCACAGCCTGCCCCAGCTGGCGCGCTGGCGTCGCCACTCACCCTTCTTTTTCCCGCCGGCCGGCTGCAGCCTCTTCTTGGCGAAGTTGAACTTCAGCTTTATCTTCTGGCTGGTGGGGTCGACAGAAGCAGCAACACTGTGTCGACTGCTGCCCGGAGCAAGGCCTCTGGCTCGTTTCAGTGCCTTGGCGACGGAGGTTTGTCGCACCTTGGCTGAGTGCTCCAAGGACCGCACGACAGGCTTGGGCGTTGCTTTCGCCCTTCCCCTTCGCTGGTTTGGCATGCCCACTTGCATGCAGGCGTTGAAACAAAAACGGGTCGGGTCAAGGTCACTACCGATCTGCTGAAGGTAGGCTTTGATCTCGTTGTTTGACCGGAACTTTTTGCCCATGGGACTGTGAACAGACACAGGAAGGGATGTCAGAAAACCAAAGACTTAGTACTGTTTGATGGCACTTTTAGCGA
Organism: Lepas anatifera; assembly: GCA_034440635.1. NCBI lineage: Eukaryota > Metazoa > Arthropoda > Thecostraca > Lepadidae > Lepas > Lepas anatifera. Next base: position 176,346 of record JAOTON010002111.1, on the reverse strand, counting down.
TATTTTAAAGATAGCTATAATCGATGCATGTCACATTCGGGTTATATAGTTTTCGGTATAGAATATTACCTAGCAATATGTTTGACTCTATATTTGAAGGGAAAGTAAGTTTTTTTTAAAGAAAGCAGGATCTGAACTCTACAAATTATGCTTAGAATGTTATTTCCTCAAAAATCCTATCATCGAACAAGTTAAATTTTATCCTAAATCCACCACCACTATAAATAAAACAAATACAAGGCACACAAAGACAAGTCTTGTCTTTGTGACCCTAAGCATTTTGCTACGCTGGTTCCACCCTGTCAATTTACTCAAAAACATATCAATGCAAGGGAACAACATTGACAAATATCAGACAAACATGTCCACCATTTTGGGAAAAGCATGGATCTGCTGGCCGAGAAGCTGCATTGCCCAGCTCTCAATCCAAATAGCATTATATATATATATATATATATATATATATATATATATATATATATATTAAATCGGGAAATAGTCCATGGTGCTGTGTCTATCCCGGTGAATCACAACCCCCCCCCCCCGTAGGGCTGCTTTAAACCACCGCCGCACCGTCCAGGAGGGGGACTCTTCCGGCATTTCTGCCTCGCCTGGGACTTTGGTTAATGACTCTCAGCCGACTAAAATCAGTTGCTGTGCATACCTGTGTGATGATCAATTTGACAATTGGAAAATCATTCATATTAGGTCAGGTCAGATCAACTCATTATGCCGTCAGTGCTGAACTCACGGAAGGCAGTTTTACCCCTATAAATCGAGATAGCTTTGCCAGGAGTGAGTGAAACTTGACTCCTGGAAAAGCTAGACAAAGTCTCTGAACACCATTCTTAAGCCCTTGGAAAGGAAAATCAGTTTTCTGCTAGCCGTTTTGCGAGGTCGCAAGGACTTATCATCACTTTGCTTTGCTTTGCCAAAGGTCAAGTTTGTCGAATGCATGTGTACCTGTAACACTTTAAGCGAACAAGAGACAGCAACAACTTTGATAGCATGGTGAATGCATGACGCAAGGGTTGGAGTGGTATATAGCACCATCTTGGAAAATCCCTTACTTGAACTTGAACTGGGGGTCAAAGTCACGATGTGGACTATCGACGTCATTCCGACTACCATTCGACTCATTATGTTGAGACGAGCCAATTGAACACTCGGGCTTTGCTTTATGTCTGATGGTTCTCGAGGGAAGTTCGTAAGTAGACCTAATCTGTGTCCCCCTGTGATCACAGAGTTTGGCTGATATATTTTAGGCTAGATATAAAAGGAGATGAGAGGACGGCTCCAGTGCCGTCCCGGTTTTTTCCGTATCGCCATAGGTTCCCGAGACCGTAGGAGGAGAGCGGGCTCGAAATGACTCCCGTCAGACCGATGAGGGTACCGAAAGAGCCCCGGCGGCGTCAGGTTCAGATCCACTTAGTCAACATTGTCTGAAATTCGATAAGGGCGCCGGTCCGAGCGGCTCTTTTCTGTTCGAGTGTGGCGACGGCCGGGAGCCTTACTTGTAAACGTAGACATCCCACTTTCCCGACGTGGCACCTGTGGACCGCTGTACACATTTTCGCGTCCATCCCTCGGGCAGAGCCGGATCGTCGAAGAACACGCCGTCTGCGCCGACCGGCAGAACAAGCGGTTACATTAAGGAAGCATGGTCAAGAGGCTATCAGATCAAGCCATTCACATATATTTCACAAAGAAAGCAGACCAGAAGTCTCACACATGGGTACATGCATCAACAACAGTTGACAACAGACAAGACTACCAGGTGCAGCATCAGAAATTCACGCAATATTGCAGCAAAAGACATGTCACTACAAACGTTATATGATCGTCCATCATGGGATGGAAAACTTTGGTATTTAGGCAACCATTCAAAAATCCTAGGCATAGAAAGAAAACCCACGTTTTGTGACAAAAACAAGCTTGATTTCAGCAAGTAATTCATGAAATGTATGCCGAATTTATCACACAAAAATTGGACAAAATGGACCTTCATCGTGTATATGATGACCAGTGGGATATAGTTCATTCAGACTTACTACACAAAGTGGTCTTGGGTTCGAATTTTGTGAAGCAAATCCGAACGCATCAAAACCGAATATCCGAACTCAACACCATTTCTTTTATGATGACCATATTCACTAACAACCATAAATTACCTTTCGTAAATTCGATTAGCTTTAAACAACAAAAAAGGAATAGATTTGTTAGACAAAGCAAAATCAATGCCGACATATGTAAATAATGGCCTCTCTACACCAATAGATAAGACATAATGTAGAATAACACTGGGATGGTTTAGCACATTCATTAAAATAAATAAACAAATGGGGAGGAGCAGCAATACCAATGACGTACAGGAAAGACTCTTAACCCTCGCCCCACCGGGGCATCAATGCCCCTCAAGAATTTTTAGGGATAGCAGAAAAACGACGAGGCGCAGCACCGCGGTTGAGGGCTCTACCTCTCACCTCATAGTTTTCCCACCATGCCCGAAATTTTACCCCGGGTCACCCAAGGTCAGGTCAGGGTCAACCAAGGTCAACTCAATTCAACTTTCGAGCTCTATAAGAGCTACATTTCTTAGTCGATCGATTTGAAATTTCCTACACTTCATGACCCCTCCAGGGTCTACATTATGTACATCCGGGATTTTCCGATTTCGTGACCTGAGGTCATGTCACGAGGTGACCTCTCCATTGAAAAAGCATAGGGAAAAGCTATCGTACGATCTAAAAGTCACAAAAACGATTGCAAATGATCAGCTTGCTGAGAAATGCGTTCTTGGACACCCTCTCACGATTCCCAGGGGCAATATTGGCCCTTTCACCTCTCAGAGGTCATCCAAAGTCACCAGGGGTCAAAAACAGTATTTTGACAACAACTTTTGACCTAATTAAGCTAGAGCGCTGAATCAAACATCATTGTGTATGCCTCGTCACTGGCTTTCATTTGGTATATAGCAGGGCTACTTTCTGACCCTTCGTGACCTCGTATCATACTAGGTCACGAGGTGACCTCTGGAGGTCCAACCACTGGCGGGAGGTTTCTATGTTCCACATAGCGGAAAAGGGTCTGGTATTTTCCTATCAAACGACTTTACCAGATCTCAATAGCTCTAATGGCATAAGAGTTATACCCAGTTTTCTTAAGCATTGACCTCTGGAGGTCAAACCATTGACCTGAGCACTTAAAAATGTGAAGTAATTTCTTCCTGAATTCATGCGAGCTTTCTAATGCACTTTGCAAATTTGGGCTAACCCCCATATTTTAAAAGTTAGAGGAGGTCATCGATGGCCCCTGGTGGGGCAATGTAGCGCTGGACCCCCAGTGGGACGCAGGTTAAGCAAGCAAAACAGACACCAAATGCATGAACGAGCCAAACAGTTTACACACCTCACACAATATTACAGCCACTTGAAATAAGAAATAGCAGATCAAAACTACAGAAACACATAGTGACCAAACAGGTAATTGATCTAGCCACAGATTTTAATATACCCAATAGACTGTACCTGGAGTATCCGGTTCTCGTGGCACCCAGACGTGCTTAGACATGTTTTCTGAAATAAGGACATATGGTAAATAATGGGACAAATTTCCAACTTGCCAATAAGCTATAACAAAGTCGAATTGAGCTTTAAGTCACCAACTCACCCTTCTGCATCAGAATTGAGTCAACTTTGCAAGCTGCCGCGTGTCGGCCAGATCGGTGAGATTTGGTTGTGCTGAATTAATTTTAAATGTGTGTTGTGTTTGCAATGTGCTGCACCTGAATACATGTATGTATGGAAAAAAACTGACTTAATGACTCACTCCTGGGATTAAGGGCCATTCAGAGTCAACCCACTGACTCCAACTTCTAAGTTGAATAAAGAATATGGGTTAAAAACCTCACTACTTGTGATTTGTGTCAATACCTTATTTTTCATTTACTAAAAAGCTTAAAGCAAATGTGGCAACCAGGTGCAATTTCAGACTAGAGTGGTTTTAGGCTTACTTTATATTGAATATAAGGAATCTGAACCTCACCTTACTTCTGTGAAAAAATGGCCAAAATGCCAATATTTTGTACTATTTATTATTTATTTACTGGAGGTAAAATTATCCCTACCTGCACCTTGTCATGGTCTACTAATCTTAAAAGTAATGTGTGTGTGTGTGGGTTTCGTTTGACACCACTCGGTGCTGGGCGCCGGCTGCATCGGTTGTCCGGTGCCACCCAATCGGGGACCTTCGACCGCACCCTCAGCTGGAACTCTCACATTTCTCTTCCACTCGTCAGTGCTACGGAATTTTGAGTGGTCTATCACATCTGAGACACTGCTTGCCTCCCGGAATCATCTCGCCGATAGTCAGCTCGCTGGTGATCTCTCGGGTCCGTTACTGTATCACCGTGTTTGGCAATGGTACTCAAATCAACAACATTCGGCTCCAAAAATCATTAACTATGCTGCTAAAGTGATTTTCGGCCGCAAAAAGTTTGATCATGTTTCAGGCCTGTTACGTGACCTCCGCTGGCTGTCGGCGGGTGAGCTGAGAGGTACCACACACTTGCAGTTGTACACAAGGCAGTGTGTCTCGGGGAGCCAGAGGAGCTGGCCCGGGGATTCGTACAGGTCGGCTCTGTTCGGGAGCGCAATACCAGGCAGAACCATAATATTTGCGTTCCCCGCTCACGAACCAGCATGGGGCAGCGCAGGTTCTGCTCACGGGTGCCTCCTACTACAACGAGCTACCTGTGGAGATGAGGAGGTTACCAGTACCTGTTTTCTGTTCTGCACTCCAGGACCATATAATCACAGAGCGGGATTGAGGCGCGCTGAGTGACTTGTGTTGTTGAGAATGTTGAGTATTTTATGCATAACTGTATTTTAGCTGGATTTTTATTGTTTTAATAGCGTGTGTATGTGCTTCCATTTTACCACCCCTTTACTGACGTGGAGTCGTAATAGCCATGCGGATTTGTGGATGACTCTGAATAAAGTCTTTGTCTTTGTCTTTGTCTTTGGACCGGCCGGAACGTGACGACACGCTCCAGCCCGTGCCCTGACTCACCTCACGGGACTGTCAGTGAGTGTGTGTGTGTGTCTCCGGCCGGCTGTTACCTCCAATGCAATACACTGCACATACGGAATATGGTGTCTCCCTGAGAAGACCAGAACAATGTGCTGCCTTTATTGTGCACCATCTATTGGTGGTGTAGGTATATCATCACAAATATATGTACTGATGATGCATCAAGATAACACATTTCAATTTAGCAGAGCTAGATATCAGTGGATGGATATCAATAGCATCAATTTTTTTAGAACAGCAGGGACCCAGATCCACTTGTACAGCGCTGACTGTACAGACTGACTGTACAGCGCTGACTGACCGGAGAAAGCTCCCCAAGCGGCGGCCGAGAAAAACGCCCCCAGCGACGGCGGAGGCGGCAGCGCCCCAAGCGGATGCGACATCCCCTCCATCGCACGCGCCAAGGCCCGCCCCCTGTGCCCTGATGAATGGGATGGGTATGGGTTGATGAATGGAATGGAATGGGTAACACCAATTATCTAGAATATTCACCTGCTATGTAAAAGTAATGGATAAGTGTCAATATGACACTGTGTGTGACCTCTCAAGAGACAGTTACACAGGGTACAAGTTTTATCAAATACAGTTTTAACTTGCATATCCCTGAGGCACAAACAGCGTTTGGGATGCAACATCACAACAGCCTCTTTGTTGTTGTTGTTGTTTGGGGTTTTAGGGCGCTTCAACTGCATGGTCCTTTCGCGCCCCACTGTGGTTATGTTACAAACGAATTCCGGTATAGGGAGTTCGAAAGCATGGAAACATTACTGTGCCAACAGAACAGTTAATCCCAACATAATATTCATACTATGAAATATTTAACTACGTCTCCCAGCTTCTACCGTCAAACATTTCCGAGACGCACCAAGCTGTGCGAGCGTTCCACTCCGGCGGTGGTCTGTTCATTCTCTCCGGGTACCCAAGACCCTTTGGCGGAGAGCGGCGCAAGAATGTTGTGCCTTTATCCATGTATGCTTCCCGGACTTTTGGCCCGGGATGCCTCCCATCACTAGCGGGAGTGGGTCGCGGCCCATCCTGCCAAACATGCTGCACGTTTCCGATGCTCTCGGTGGAACCAGAGTGCAGCCTTGGCTGAAGAAGCTCTTTTTGGACCCTCGGCACCCAAATTCTCTTTCCCTTCGAGTCCCGAAATGCAAAATCTGCTTTCTCTTCCCTTACGTATTGGGGGGATTTTTCCCCACAACGTAAGTTTGGGGTAGAAAACCTGCGCTTTCCGTCGCGTGTAGCTGTTCCCGGGTAGTCACTGTTTCTTGCTTTTGCAGGTGGTGTTGGTGGAGGCGGAGGTGGTGGAGGGTATGGCGGCGGCATTAACCCTGCATCCCCGCAGCCTGCGGATGGAATGGCTTCATCCTGCTCTATGCGCACACTACGACTTTTAGGAGGTGCTGAGGAGGACCGCTCTGAAACGAGCCTTTTGGTTGCTACGTTTGATGGTGTTCTGCCTTTTGATTTTACGGATGGCTGTGATGCTGGACTTTTTACGGTTGCAGGGGTGGGTAATGCACTTTCTTTTTTATTTGGTGTAGATCCTGTGCTGTATGTGACCGCACGAACTGTCTCTGTACCTGGAGAGCCAGAAGCATCTCCTCCGCTGAACCGTGCACGCTTCGGTGCAGGAGGATCATGGGACTGTTCAGCGACTTTCTTTGTTTCCGTCACTGGTTGTCGCCTATCGTCCTATCGAGTAACGTCCGTCTACAGTAACAGCAGAATGGATGAAGACGTGGAAGTAAGTAGGAATTGCAGCTTATGTTCGGCAGCCGACAAATCAGCTTCTCCAAGGCGAGCTCCATTGCAGCCAGTCCCGTACCCGGGCAGAACCGTGGGTTACGCTCGGCTTCGACTTCATCGGGCCGATGGAAGGAGCCCGCTCTGGTCAGAGATTTGCAACAGTCGCTGTCGACTATCACTCTAAATGGCTGGAAGTTGGATTTTGCCAACACCCTACCTCTGTAGTGGTCATTCAGTTCACTGAATAAATGACTAGCAGGGAGGGCTACTGTAAAGAGATTGTCAACGATAATCCGAAAGCTTTCACCTTTGACAGATTCAAGTCATACTTGGCAAGTGTCGGAATCAAACAAATTAAAGCAACACCGTATCACCCAGCAGGGTCGGGTCAAGTTGAGAGAGCTAATAAGGTGGTGAAGGGAGCAATTCAGGTGGCGGATTTAGAGAGAACTGACCGAGCGACCTATCCCCAGATGTTCCTCCAAATGTACCGGAGTACGGCGCACGCCACGACGGGGCTGAGTCCGGCGGAGCTTCTCCACGGACGAAAGATGCGCACCAAACTTCACGCTGCTGCAGAGCCTCCTCAGAATGCTCAGACGCAGGACAGTAAGGTCGACCTTCTGAGCAGAGTTCAGGGTAAGCAGAGACAGCAAAAGGAAAGGCAAGATCGGCAAAGGAACGTAAAGATCAACAGTTTCAACCGGGGAGTGGGTACGGCATCGTCTTCCACAACAGCAGCGTAAGGGGAGACTTCTATTCTGGCAACCTCTGCAAATAATTAAGAAAAATGGACCAGCTAGCTTTGTATTGTCGGATGGGCGAAGAGTGCATGCTGAGCGTCTAGTTCGTCATAGTGCTGATAGTCACTGTCAACGTTTTGTGGATCCGGGTAATTCGGACCCAGAATTCAGTATCTGTCATGGTTTTGACAGCATCACATATCCTGACAGCAACTTGACCTGCCTGGGCGACACGGGTCAACGCGACAACTCAGCTGGAGCTGGCGAGGAAGGGGTGTTGATGGAGGCGGCTGAGGAAGCGGTCGACACCACGGCTGACAACGCTGCAGCCTACAGCGACGCAGCCACGGTGGAGACGCCATGCCCGGTGTGGCGAAGCAACAGTGAGGTGGCGGTGGCGACGCCGCCGCACACAGCCGATAGAGCGGCCGACAACGCGGCAGTGAGTAGTGAAGCGTTCGGCGACAGTGAGGTGGCGGTGGCGATGACACCGCACATAGCGGCCGACGGCGCGGCAGTGAGCAGTGGCCCGTCCAGAGACAGTGAGGTGACCATGGCGACGACACTGCACATAGCGGCCGACGGCGCTGCAATGAGCAGTGACACGTTCAGAGTGGCTACTTATCGTTCGACATGGCAGCACGGAAGTGCTAAAAGTGACGCGATGGCAGACGTGATGGGGAATGCAAGTGCAGGAGACAGAGTTAAACTCCAGTCCAACCGTGTATATCGCGGGGTTGCAAGTAATGTGCTGCCATCTGACAGTGAGGTCGCTAGTAATGTGCTGCCATCTGATTTGACTGTTTGCATGCCACCTAAGGGTAATGGTCTATGAGAGCGCCGGACAATGAGGATATTTGACAATGAGGATATTGCATTGGGAAGTGAAATAACCAGAACACTGTGTGGACGAGTGGTGCGCCCTCCAGATCATTTGTAGGGGGAAGTGATGTGGTGTTTGACACCTGAGAGTGCCTGAGGTCTGTGGGTTTCTCGATATTAGAGAACCATATATCTCCCCAGGAACTCATTAGGTACACACACCCCAGGAACACTTCTTGGCAGGTCACTCGGTTAACAAGGGCCTCCACTTCTCTCAGACCCTTTGATCTGAGAAAGACTGACAGAAGACTCAGCCTGGAAAGAGCTCATCAGAGACCACAGCCAACAGGCCAATAAGGCCTTGCAAAATCTGTAATTTTTAGTTATAGGTATAGCAGGCATTGTGACAGACCTAGGCCTTGGTCCAGGCCCTCTTGCAAAAAACTGAGAGCTTTTGATGCCAGACATTTTTTTCAGAAAATACCTACTGGCCTCGAAAAATACCCAAGATAAATGAATTAAAGAAATGTAAGGAATGCGCTATTATTGCCTTTTTCGGTTGTGACGATTATGACCCACATGTTTAAATCCTTGTCTTGGGTAATTTCTAACAAAGCACCTGGCACCAAAAGCTCTCGGATTTTCGCAAGAGGGCCTGGACCAAGATACCTTTACTTTACAGGCCTGGGCCATCCCCCTAGGTACTAAAAGTCTTTAGTCAGACTGTCCTGGCCTATTTAAAGTACCATGAAACGAACCACACTGACTGACAGACGGCTGATTGAAGCACAGACTGTTTAGGGGCTAATAAATGACTGACGATATAAAACGGCTGAAAACGTAATTTTGCATTTACTTACTTGTACTACTCACACACACACAATAGACAACACCACCACTTCATCAACAACTCTCAACACAAACAAGCATTTTGCAACGGCTGGTTCTCTACTACTCTGGGTTCTCTCTGTAAATTCTGGGGATAATATACAAAAGGGAGGAACTTTGAGGTTTTTAGAAATATTCCTCTGGGAGATAGTCGGAAATTATATATCGGCGCGCAAGAGACGAAATAAGTTTTGCGGCCTCCCGCCGTTTTTGGAATGTTGTTTACCTCCAAGGCCCTAGAATCCTGTTTACCTCCAAGATAGATACCGCTTACCTGCTTGCTTGCTTACCTCTTGGCTTGCTTGTAATCGTCGTCGAGTGTTGATGGTTCTTGTTGTTTCTAGAAACTAAGGGGCTAAGAATATACTGGCTTTTAGTTGAGTAAAAGTGATCTATTGTCAGGTCCCGTGTGATATTAATCCGTTTCGAAAGCAAAACGTCGTCTTGCAATGGATCCCCGCAACCGTGGTACAGACCAGGAGGTTGTGGATGTGCGCTCACTGGTCCAATTTTCACGAGAAGAGATCCAGACTGAGCACATTTGGCTGCATCGTTTGTCTGTGCCGTGTGCTCTGCAGATAACTCTGTTTTCACTAACTGGTGGGACAGCTTCAGCTGTGCCTCCTGAAGTACTGATTACAGCTGTCAGTGCAGTTGCACCGGGAGTGCAAGTGAGGTTGCTACCCAAACTGCTGCAAAAACTGGCCGCAATACCGTCAGAGCAGGCTATGTCTGTGTCTGAGCAGCTCTGGCAGATGTATACCAAGGGTAGGTGGGTGTGATCAGGACAGTGCAAGAGCTGTGATTGTGCTGGAAATGTGCAGAAATTTTGAATGCAATTACAGCGAGTTGTTTTGCTTGTTGCTCTCTGGCTGGTCAAAGTTGGGATGGCTGGTACTCAGGCTGGTCAGTTAGGCACATTTTTCAGCTGCATGGGCTTGTGACCTACATCCACCATGGTGGAATGGTTGGGGAGTGGAAGTGGCAGTGCTTTCCAGGGGTTCTGTACCTACCTGTTCAAACATTGTTTTAATTTTTAATCATTCTAATACTGGCATCTCTACTGCATGCATTTAAAAAAACTCATGATCATACAAACACGGTGTTTTGCTTTATAGTTGATCACCACGTAATTTTAGATCTCGGGAGGTGGATTAAGTGCTGTCGCCTGGGTGTGTACGATGGATGTTTTTACTGTAAATATATGTGTATGGACTCAATTAGCCAGTTGTTGGTTGTTTGCATTCCCGCCGTCACTATCATACTTTCTCGGCAGATGTGGCTCCCTCCGTGCAGCAGGCACGCTGCCTTGTCGACTGCATCCCTCTTCTGGAGCGCCTCACCCTCCATGCCGTCAGCAACCGGAGTCTGCACAGGCTCGCTCAGTTAGCCTGCTTCAGTGAGCGTCTCTCTGCACTCCTGTTCCGGCTGCTGCGCTCACTGTTTGCTGTCTCAGGCCGAAGCGTTCCCGGTACGGAGGCGGTGACGTCCCGCCTGTTGCCGCCGCCGCCCTTGCAGTCGCCGGCGGCGGCGTTGCTCCTGGTGCCAGCCGCCGCCGCGGCCGCCCGGCTGGAGAGACTATGTCGCCGCAGGACACGCCGATCGGCGGCCGACCTCCAGTGGCTCGCGGCGCTGTACCCCCGGCAAATGACCAGACTGTGTGATAGCGGCGTGCTCCGGCACTACCCACGACTGCGCCGGACACTATCGGGGAGAGGTGTGTTGTGAAGTTAGGGGAAGTGCTGAGTGAACTGTTTAGGCTTCTGCCAGATGCAAGTGTGTGAGGACCTGGTGATATGGTTGAATTCGCCCGCACAAAAGATTATATCCCCGCTCTGCTCGCCCGGGGGTTTGTGATCGAGGTGCAATCAAATTATTTTAAACAAATAGTATTGAATTCCACTTTTCCAAAACGAGGTATCCGAAGAATGACTTTCAATAACAAAACCGGGTGGAAGGGTTTCTTTGACCGAGAATAATCACTGACTTACCTCTTCACATTCGTGCAAACGTTCCGTTTCGACAGAGCCTGCTACGAGTGCAATGTATTTTTCACTTCCGTTCAGGAGGCAGCAAAGCGTGGGAGCGTTCCAAAAATTGCACCATTTCTTGCTACACCGTTGGCCATTAGTTTTTGAATGTACAGCTGTCCCGGCGCGCGGCTGGCGATCGCTCCGAGGATGGGAGCGTATATGCAGGACGAAGAATAGGTCGTGGGACCATTCCTGTTTTATTCGGAGAAAGATACCATGGAAAGAAATAAGGTAGGACTCTTTAGAATTCGGATGACGATGAAGCGAAAGCAAATGGTTCTGGTCTCTGACTAAGGAGCCGACGTAAAGGTAGATCCCCACTATCAGCACAATCATCAGCCACGTCGTGGTCTGCAACCAGAAGGTGACCCAACAGGTGCGGGAAAATCAGTCACTGCTCAGGCAACACCCCGGCCTCCACTGACTGCACTGCAAACTATCCACTTCGTTTCCGAACATCACTCTGCATTCACAATAGCACTTATTTTCGGCTAAACATTATCATATTGGAACGCTTCCGTATTTCGTGCTGCTGTTTTAAGGACTCGGTTCTATCACAACTGCACTTTTGCGCGACTAGCATTGACAGGACACAGAACCATCAAGTTTCTCCTACCATCTCACGCAATTTGAGTATGCATGTAAACATGTGCATTCGGTAACAGGGCATTCGTCGTCTTACATTCCGTTAATTAGTAAGCTCACTAACAATGTAATCTATAAAGTAATTCATAGATTGCACATTGCGGGTAAGCCCGCATTGCTTCCTGTCGAGATGGTGACGAGGATGCCTGCCCGGCAACTCACAGCATAAACCGAGGTCAGCACCCCAGTACCTGCATCCGATTCCTCAACCAAAAATCGCGAAATTGGGCTAGAAAAGGGCAGCACCACATAATCACTATAGCATATAACACTTATGCGGTTCATAACTAACATTCAATAGGAGCTCTTTATTTTCTCTTTGCATCGGCATTCCACGGCTCTTCTCGCCGATAGCCACGTAATAGGCATTTCCAAACAAGTGTTCTTGCCGGTATAGGTGGCAAATGATTCATGAGCCAAGCTGGTAGCTGCTATCTGTCCAATTGCAACGGCCTTGTCGCTCGTTGTCCTTAAAACTGCCCTGTGCGTACTTAGATATAGGTACGTAAACAAATTACTCTGTACCAGGTACACACACAGAGGGGTCAGGAACCCACTGCAGTTGGAGCGGCTGACACTTAATCTTTAAAGGGAATGTGGCACCTCTCCCTGGTCGAATCCTGGAATTTAGCGTAATTTAGGCGTACTTTTAGCTGAAAATAATGGCGAGAGGTACATGAGATGTACAGTTCAGGTAGGTTTTAGCTTTTTTCTAGGGAAATATCGAGTTCCAAGACAAATTATATATAGAGTACCGGGTTTTCCGACTTGCTTTACAACTTGGCTATCTCAGTTAAAATCACGTTATAAAGGTGCCACATTCCCTTTAATATCGAGTTAAACTGGAGTTAGCTATCGACAACCTTCTGTACTGCTCAAAACGACTTCAATTCCATCTGGAGCCAGCTATCGACACACCTCCGTCCTGCTCATGACAACATTCAGCTATCCTCGGACCTCCGTAAACGTGATCTCGATAACCTCACCACTGGTTCAGAACCCGAATCGACTTCTCTCTGGCGCGCTGAGTCTCTCAAACTCCCGTTCGTACTCGGCGTACCGCTCCTCTCGCGACTGCGGCCGCAGCCGGTCCCACGGCTCACCAGCGGCCGGCGTCAGCGGCGTCCTCACCTCCTGCCACTCCCCCTCCTGTTCAGCCGCCGCCACCGCGTCCAGCTGGTCGGCCGCCAGCGTCGCCGCCGGGGGCACCACCGGCTTCCCCGCCGTTATCAGCGCCAGCTGTGCTAGCACAACCCGCGCTCCATGCAGCACCACGCCGTGTAGAGCCGCCTGCGCCAGCAGTGCACCCACGCCCTTGTAGAGGCCGGAGACGCCCTCCTCGGCCGCCACTGTGCGCAGACAGTCGAGCAGGCCAGTGTAGCGCGTGCAGACGGGCAGCACCGTGGTGCCTGTGTCCAGGTTGTCGACGATCGAGCGTGTGCCCTGCAGCTGCAGCCGGTGCAGGACCGTCTCCAGCGGGTACAGCAGCAGGTCGGCCAAGTAGCGGCCGACGGCGGCCGCCGCCAGCTGCTGGTGGCACGCGTCCAGGGGACGGCGGGCGCGCGGCACGGCGCCGCGCCGCCGCTCGGCGCTCTGACGCACCAGCCGCAGCGCCAGCAGCGACAGCTCGGCCGCCGCTGTCGACAGGATGTAGTGCAGCAGGCCGAACAGTGCTTCTGGGCCGGCTAGCGTCCAGGAAGGCAGCAGGCGGCCGGAAGCAGCGTGCGGCGTCAGACCGGCCACAGCGCGGAACGCCCCCTCCGTGAACACGTCCAGCACGCCCGGCCGCTCGCTGGCCACCTCCGACTGCACCGACTCAGCCAGGCTGGCCGCCGCGAACGGGGACGCCATCGCCAGAGCAGTGGTCTTCAG
>JAOTON010002111.1:0-157500 GCA_034440635.1 Lepas anatifera | reverse complement strand
TCCGTCTAATTAAACTGAGGACGCGGACGAGCAGTGGGGGCCGGTCCTTGTGGTGATCGAGGTGCCTGCCGAGGAGGAGGAGGGAGAGGGGGCGGTCCCATGTTGGTTTTTGGTGCCTCGACGCGCTTGTATCGAGTCGCCTGAGGAGTGCTATCTTCGGATCTGAGGGAAAGTGGTGGGTCGATAGATGGAGCTGAAAAATTGAGTTTGGGCAGAGTACCTCAAAGATGTTTCGGTTTGTCTCCCTTTCCCACCTCTATCCATGGCTGCCCCCGTCACTAGCAGGCCCAGTATCGCCCTGGCCAACGCACAGTGGGCCCGCGGACCCTCAAAAGCGCTTATTATTCGGATTTCGTAAGTTCAAAAATATTGCTGTTTTATGGGTGTCATCAGTGTGAAATTGAATGTAGAATACGATGGCATTCTTATTTTTTCTAAACGACTACAAAACTCTGTGCAGAAACAGTCTGAAGACGAGGTATCCACCGAAAGCGTTTCGTAGCGCACTTATCGCCTGAATTTCCTTATTTGTTCACAAGTGTTTTTCAACGTTTCAAAGGCTTAGAAATTAGTTTTATGACTTTTGTTTCTAGGAACGGAGTGTTCCAAATATGTTAGTACATGTTTTAACGTGATTTCGTGTATTGGTCAGGTATGGGGAGCAAATTTACCAAGTAATGTTACTGACGGAGATAGATTTGATCAAACTATATTTGAAATAGAGTTTTAAAAATATATCACCTTGTGCCGCAGTGAAACTTGGTCCACGAAGTAGCTGAAGGTGTTTACTTTCATGCCTTATAATTACTTTTTGCCCGATTTTGCCCGAATTCGTATTATGAGCATATTTGTTGTTCAGTGCAATGCACGGGTGCGGTCATGGTATTACACTATTACAAGCCAAATGGTAGAAATTGTTCATTTTTAAGGCAGGTGTCGGCAAGTTTTCCCTTTAGGATTCGTCTCGAGTCCCGGTTAACACAATTCTGAGCTATTTCGTATACCTGCAGGTTACTCAATCTTTTCCAGGTCACCTTGGGTCAAATGCTTTACACAGGAAATATGGGTATTGTCTAAACACCGCTCGGGGCATAAGATAATGTGCAGATTGGCCTGGGTTTGCCACTCGCTTTACACTAAATGCATCAGATGATTACCTCGCTTCGCACGAGAACTATCACGAGAGCTCAAATCTGATATGAGACGAAATATAAGACGGTCGTTTCCTTGAGTCAGAAGTGGCCTGGTACAGAGGAACAATAGGCCCCTGACTCAGTTGGAGAGGTGCCTTGCTCTAGCGAACTGTGGTTTTGTAGTGGGAAAAATGATCTCACGAAGGGATGTGTTTAACTTTGTGCGTGGAAATATTGTTATCAACAGAGTGGCAGCGGTTGACGAAGTGTCATATGTTAAGGACACATTACAGGGCGGATTCAGTGAGCATAAAAGAGACACGTGCGGTCGGAAATTACAATTTTTATTGCAAGGCTGAAGCGGAAATGGCAAGCAAGTCACAGGACCCTAAACTGCTTCTTGGAGGAAGAGAAACAGTGGCTGAATGAGTGTTCCATCGCAGCAGATTCACCGAGGGTATTGGAGCCTGTTGACCTTGACCAGCCATGTACAAGCCGGGGTCCTTGTCGGCCTGTGGGTTTATGTGGAACACTTTCTGGTAGCTCCAAACCTCGTCGAACCTCCGCTTTCATGGCTGGTTACTCCTCTGCAGAGCTTTTGAATGTCACACGCTCCAAAGCGCCAGGGCCTTTCTGGTTTTCTCAAAGACGTAACCGTGGCTCCCACAAGACCTACTAAGGTAAGAAAAATGCTAAGAAAACCAGCAAATACCTCAATATGATACACAGACGAAGAAGCACTTCCTGTGTTCATTGAAGGGCAGCATACGAAGCAAACCTGACAGTTTACCAGAGAGTCGGCCAAGAGTCAGAATCAGGGGCGTAGCCAGGATTTCGCTCAGGGGGAGGGCAGCGCCCCGAAAAAGGCCCTAGCGACAGCGCCAAAAGGGCCCTGATGGGTAAAAAGGGTTCTGCTTGTTACAGAATAGAGTGCTGAAGAGGGCTTAAGAGGGCCCTGTCTGGTATGAAATTTCATATTTGACCACAGAGCATAGTGCGGGCGAGCCGCGCTTCGCGCGACCCGTGTCCTCAGGGGGCCCTCAGGGGGGGGGTGGCTGTCCCTGCCCCCCCTTGGCTACGCCCCTGGTCAGAATGTCAGAATGCCGACATATGTCCTCCATACGACATCCCGAAGGCAAAAGAAATTGTTATCCGGAGGGGTATATTACTATGTATATTATCCTAGTAATATTATGCCAATAGCTAGACATAGGCTGCAGATACAGCAAAAACAGCCTCGAAAACTATTCGGGGGCATTTAAAATCCCTAGATATAAAATATCGCTGATGTAGCCTCAATAGTTCGACGGTTATTAATTTTAAGCGCTTTTGAGCGCCCGCCGGCCCACTGTGCAACGCCGGGGTGCTCGGGCGCCACAGGAGGCCTCGGAGGGACCTCCGGAGCTACCGGTGGGACGGGCGTTGCGGATTCCTGTGCACCCACAGCAGGATAGTTCGATGCAGGAATCGAGACACTCTGTGGTTCACACGGCGGTGATGGAGCGGTCGGTTGGTGCTCAGAGGGTGGGTTTGCTCGCTCGGCAGAAGGCAGCAACAGCAGTAAAATTCGCAAGAGATCACCAACAGTCATGTCGAGCAGGTCTCTGACCTTAGTGCCTAGGGTGATCTGACTCAAGCCTACACCCATTGGAGACGCTTGTGGTCGTGAGATGGAGGAGGAGGCTGCTTTGTCCCTGTAGGATACAGTGGGATGATTTACCTCGTATAACCTCTTTGCTTCAGGGAAAGGCACGCCGTTCTTTACTTTTATTGATGCTATTTGTTTCTCTTTCTGGTATACATTACACTTTCGGTTCCATGCCGCGTGATTCCCCTTGCAGTTCACGCACTTGTCTGGTAACTTACACTCGCCATCGTGTTCTTTCTCGCCACATTTGCCACATCGCGCATCAGTCAGACAAAACCTAGCCCCATGGCCGAAACGATGACAGCAAAAGTATCTAAGAGGGTCAGGTACAAAAATTCGGACGGGGACCGAAGTATACCCAACAAAGATGCGGTTTGGAATTTTCTCTGAACTAAAGATCAACACCAGTGAGTTGTGTTTCCCAGTCTGTGCACTTTTGTCACGCTCTCATCCTCCAACCCATCCATAATTTCCTTCTCGCTTAGGCCATGCAGCTCACGGCACGTAATAATACCTTCAGATCTCAGTTGGAATCTGAATGGCTGTACTTCAACAGCAACTTCACGCCTGACTTTGCTGTCTCCTCTCTGGCCCAGAACGTAAGATCGGAACACGATAATGCACGGCGCGCAGCGTCCACACTCTCATATTCGACAATAATCCAGCCGTCTCTCCTCTGCTGGTATGTTTTTGCTCGACCCCAAGCCTCAACCGCATGCTTGCGCTGGAAAGGAGTTAACTTTGCCAATGACGTTTCTTTGCCCCTAAATATCACGCTAGGACTCGTAACATTGTTGTCGGTTCGGGATTCCTGCTGTGTGTTGTTAGTGTTATTGTTTCGGTATGTTTAAGGTTTTCCATGTATGATGTGTTGTATGTCTCCGCCATCCTATGGTCCCCAAAATGATGGAACGTGATGACTGTAGGAGGGGCGACGATGCCGTAGCAGACCAATCAGAGCTAGCTCACATCTGGACCTGGTCAGGCATCGCCTCCCCCCCTTCCTCCCTCAGCCCAGAGAAAACGCAGGTCCGCTGGACAGGGGACGCCGGGCATTTCTGGCGTAGTTTGGCCGCCCGCGGAGGCCTCGAGCGGCCCACCCCGTTCCGATCGTGACATCAAGGCCAAAGGGGCACCCGCTGCAATAGGCTCCGAGCAAGGGCAGCCTGAGCCCCCCAGGATCCTATCTACCAGCCGTCGAGGCATAGGACGGAACACTGAAAGCAAGGATTCCGGCCTATGTGGGCGCTCTACACCCTTAAACGGCAGCAGCACCTCAGAGATGAGGCTGCTAGTGCAAACTGAGCATCGGCAACGGAAGTCAAATAAAGGAGTGGACAGAAACTAAATAAAAGCAACCAAACAAGAGAACACAGGTAAACAGAAAACACGTCGCTGGAAAGGTACTGGAAAGATCAGACCACAGCCAGCCACGGCACGACCGGGGAGACGGGAAAAAACTGGATCGGCAGTGAGTTTCCGGACGGTAGGAATCAGGGAACGAAGATTTGTTAGGATTTGAAATAAGAAAGGCTCAGAAAGGATGAGAATGGCAGTTTCGATTTGGCCCCTTACCCGAAGGCGGGGGGCGAAACCCATCCTGCCAACCAGGGTTGGAAAAAGCCGGCTTAAATTGAATTTATGCCAGCCAGTAGCTTTTATTAATTTAAGCCGGTTTAAACCGGCTTAAATTAATAAAAGCCTGCTTAAATTCAGAATCAATTAAAGACCCATTCAATCCAACGAACACTCTTTCATATCAAAGACAGATAGGTGAGAACTGCACAATACTATCAATTTGCATATTGTTTGAAGAATTTGAGTTGAGCATGTCATCCATCAAGTTGGCTGAGCACAAAAACAATGTTGATTAATACTGGCAAGCTGGAGCATACTGTTACGAACAGGTGAATGTGATACTGTTTCAACAGTTCACGTAATCACAGCGTTTTACCTGGATGTGGAGATAGGTCACATATTCTTTCGCTATTATGGTTTGTTAGATATATGGACTTTACATAGTCATTAAAGCAATTCCAAAACAAGGCAAAATTGTATTGGTCTCACAAAAAGCGTGACAAATTACTATACAAAAAAAAACATTCATTGGGCAGCAACATATCACATTGCTCGACTGCAGCATGTCGGCTTAATGACGGCCGCGCAGTGCCCTGTGCCAGAAAGACAGCTTTGCATTTGAAAGTTGGTGGTTAGAATTTTGGCCCTGTTCAAACTTAGGCCATTTACTCTATCGTGTTTTTTGGTGGTCTATTAGTGGATGTTGGCCAATATTATTTGGTGCATGGTTATTGGAATGCAAAGGTATTTTTAAAATGTTAATGATAGGTTAGCTTGTGCTAGGGTTCTTGTTAGCGTTTGTGACACTCCAAAAATATATGTTTAAGATCAGTAAGCACTTGAACATGAATATGGTATTTATACTTTAAGTTCCATATTATTTTTGAAAATATGAAAAACAGTTCTCGCGAGAACTTAACGTGAGTGGCTTTTATTATTGTCATGATAAGTGGTTTAAACCAGGGTGGCATAAATTAATTTATGCCAGCCGGTTTAATCCATGGTTTAAACCGTTTTAAACCAGAACGTGGCTTAAATTTGCCAACCCTGCTGCCAACTGGGGTCGCGGGTGTCGTTACATCCCGTTCCCAATTATCCATGTGCCGGACAAGTCAGCAAGTGACAGACGAATCCGGTAGATGATATCGGTCCCCCTCCGGGGTTGAATTGGTTGACTTGACGGAGTTAAATTTCACATTTTGAATGCGTTTTGCGAGATAGGACTAAACAAATTCAAAGGGATGCCATTTAAGCATAAAGTTTTGAGTTATTTTAAGAAAAATACCGTGGTTAACCGTGTCGACGGCTTTACTGAAATCTAAGTAAATTGTGGCAAAAATTTGTTTCGATGAAAGTGCCGAAGCTATTTGATCATATAGTAAGGAGATGGGCATAAAAGTACTATGATTCTTCCTGAAAACGAATTGGTTGTCAAATATCAGGTTTTTTTACTAAAAAATTAAATAATTTGGTTGTATACAATTTTTTCAAGCACCTTTGAGAAAATTGGGAGAAGAGAGATGGGTCTGTAGTTTGAAAATTGAGAATTGTTTCCACTTTTGTGAATGGGAACGACAAGGCCGTCTTTTAATTGATCTGGAAAAACACCAGAGGGAAGGCGCAGATTAAAGAAGTGAGTTAAGTTAGGGGATATAGAGGGGGCTAAGTGTTTAAGGATTTTAGATAAAATGCCACCAGGTTCATTTCCCGTGATTTTTAGGGATGATATGGTGGATTGCGTGATTTCAACATTAATTGGATTAAATTCGAACGGTTTGACTACGGTAATGAATCCGTACATGTATATTCATATCACATAAAAAACACAATTGTTAAAAATTCAAAACACTGCAAAAATACAGTCACAGGAGAGACAAGTGGCTGGAGTTGAATCTAAAAGACACTCCTTAGGGAGGACAAGGTGGAAAGGGACATCAAAGGAATTTGCCAAGGAATTTCACAACCAAGTATCTTGGTGTACAAATTGATGAAGATCTAAAATGGACAAGTCATATCAAAAGCCTTGAAAATTCAATCTCTAGGACCATTGGCATAATTCAAAGAAACCGATTCACTCTACATTCATATCATCTTTTGCTACTTTATAACTCTCTTATTCTGCCATTCTTGACATACTGTATTCAGCTCTGGGGATCGACATACCCCTATAAACTTCTCAAACTCACGACTCCCCCAGAAAAGGGCTGTTCGAATTATTGAGCGTACTAACCGATTGGCTCACGCCAGTCCCATCTTCAAAAAACACAGCATGCTGAAGCTTCACGACCTCATTGAATACTCACAAATTAATGTTTTGCATAAATTCCTAATAGGCAAGCTACCACATCCACTATCTTCTTGCTTTATACTTATCGAACTTCCCCGGACACAGCGAAATGTCAGACAAAGACAACACTTTACCATACCTTACGCCCCTACAATGTATCGCGAATTTTCGCTCTTCATAGCAGCTCCTAGGGTATCGAATAGAATTATGGCTTCAAAAATAAGAGATATTGAATATGTGCCCCTGTCCAAACCGTTTTTCAAAAAAGGTGTTAAAACAGTTATATACCGATGTCTACTAGGGACTAGTTTTTCATTCATAAGAAACTGGATATCCTGACACTGTTATTGATAATTTTTGCTCTTAAAGTGTAGGTTTACGATTTATGCTCTTAAAGTCTAGGCTTACGATTTTTTCTGCTTTCAGTTATAGATTATATTATTACTTTTATATTGACGAACGCTCCTCGTAATGGCCCACTTACTCTCACTAATCGCGGAACAGGGTTTGAATATAGGCGTTTGGGTGGTTAAACAGCCTCGCCTCCGGCACTCACTTGCCGTTTCCTTGTAATCCCCTCGTAAATATATACCGTTAGTTTGAACTCCCCGTGGCCTCCCCCTCTCTCCCTCGTCGTGTTGCGTGCATGATTACTGCCATCCTACTCCCCCCTTGCTCCCACTAACTAACTGTATATCCAGCAGCTAATGTCGTGCTCCCAGCGCTGCCGCCGTACCCGCCTCGCTGCGGACTCCGGCGGCTGGGTGCGGCGCCCTCTGCGCGGGCGGCCTCCGGGCGAGTGGCTCCGTGCGCGTTCAGTGCTGATAGGTGGCGCTGAGGTATGCCTGGTGCCGGCGGTGTTGGCGGGGCCCGGAGAACTGAGAACAGACGATGTGACCGATTGAATTGATCTGCGTGTTTGTTTTTACCTACCCAGCTGTTTTAATGCCATCACCCTCCCCAAGCCGGCTTACCCCCCTCCCCTCATATTATGGAGGATTGTGCATGTGCTTTGTCTTGTGTTCTGTTCTACTCTAATACATGTGTATGGCTTCAATAGAACCCAGTGCTTGAGTCAAGAGCTGCATAACAGGAAGTAAAAGGCATGCTGAAGTAAAGGAAGAAAAGTGCTTGTGCCTTTTAGCTATCATACATAGTTTTTATTACTGCCTCCTACTCCTGGGTGTGTCTATATCATCCCGCTTAGTGAGTGATCATAGTTTGCACCTATTCACATAAATATGGTATTTTTAACCTTGCAGTGCACTGCTGTTTTACATTTACAGTTCTTTCCGAATTATATTAAATATAATGTGTGTAAGAACCAGAACATGAGGGAGTCAAGTTGTGTTTTCCAGTTGTTTCTTTTCTCTGAATTTTTCAGCAGTGTGTTCACATCTGAGGATATGTCCTCTGTTCCCCAAACTGGGAATACATTCTCAGGTATATCTCTAGAAGAGATTGATTTCGGCCCTGCGGACATTAAAGGCAATGTGGCACCTTCACAACGTGATTTTAACTGAGACAGCCAAGTTGTAAAGCAGGTCGGAAAACCCGGTACTCCATATTTCATTTGTCTTGGAACTCGATACTTCCGTATAAAAAACTAAAACCTACCTGACACCAGCCCCCCTCAGCCCCCGTCGCCGGCGGTCATTGTTGTGAGCTACTGGTGTGAGGACATATGCTGACGTCACGATGAGCATCAGCCAATCGAAGCCCTTGAAGTGTTTCAAGTATGGTAAAGGTTGCCAGATCGTGACATCATCCACAGGCTGATATTTATTTCTTTTTCTAGAGGAGTATTTTTAAAAAAACCAAATATTGAGCTTATTGTACATTTTTCAGAGAAATCGTGAGTGGTTTCATTATTTTTTTACTAAAAGTACGCCTGATAACACTAAATTCCAGGATTCCACCAAGGTGCCACATTCCCTTTAAACGCAAACTCTCGAGGCTTCGGTCATCTTCTGCCCCTGGATCAGACAGACTTCACCCAAGGATACTAAAATAATTATGTACTACACTCAGCGTCCCACTACATACTTCTTTACCAAATCTCTACGATCTTCCACAGTCCCCGAGAAGTGGAAAGAGGAACTAATGACACCCATTTTCAAAAATGGAGACAGAGAAAACCCATCAAACTATAAACCAGTGAGTCTGACCTCTATAGTCTCTACGGTACTCGAGTCCCTGATCTGAGACAAGATAATAGAGCATCTGGTGCACTCTGAACTGCTTAATGATGCCCAGCATGGATTTCTTCCAAAAAGGTCAGTAGTGACTCAGTTTCTGTGTGCGATGGAAGACTGGACCAAGGCTATCGAAGAGGGACGGCCAGTGGACATCCAGTACCTGGACTTTAGAAAGGCCTTCGATTCAGTGCCGCACAAAAGGCTCCTTACCAAGCTGGCTGCCGTGGGAATCAGAGGAAACCTATTGAGCTGGATTCGAGACTTCCTGTGCAATCGGAGGCAGAGGGTGTCAGTGTGCAGTGTAATGTCCACCTGGCATCCCATCATTAGCGGTATCCCGCAAGGATCGGTGTTGGGGCCCACACTGTTTCTTCTGTATGTTAATGACCTTCCCAATATGTCTCCAGCAAGATACAATTATTTGCTGATGATGTGAAGCTGTTTGAGACAGTTGGTTTGGACAGACAAGTAGAAAAACTGCAGGAGGACATAGACTCGCTCAGCCATTGGTCGACGCTATGGCAGCTCCCCTTGACCAGGAAAAAGGCACAACTCTTCATCTTGGCACAGGAAACAACAGACAAACCTACACACTAGGCGGAACAGCCATCTCCTCTGTCCAATTGGAACTTGACCTAGGTATCACAATAGATACAGAACTTAAGTTCAGGGCCCAGGCTGCTAAGTCGATAACCAAAGCCAACCAAGTTCTGGGTGTTATCCGCAAGGCTTTCTGCAACCTGGACAAGTACTCGGTCCCACTGTTATACAAAGCCCTCGTCAAGCCTATACTAGAGTTGGGCAATCCAATTTGGGGACCATTTAACAAGACTGACCAACAGTCCATCAAGCGAGTTCAGAGGTGAGCCACTAAACTGGTCTCTTCTATCCGTCATCTCCCATACGAGGACAGACCCTGTGCGCTCAACTTGCCTTCTCTCTTTTAACAATGGAGAAGAGGGGACATGATTTGGGTTTTCAATCTCATGTCCGGGAGGGTAGATCTGAGAAGATCTCTTCTTCAGGCTGGAGGAGAAACTGCCGACTAGAGGTCACTCAAAGAAGATTGTTAAGCCTGAAGCCAGGTCTAGAGAAAGGTGTATCTATCTTGATACTCGAGCGATTAACGATTGGAACTCTCCCAGAGTGGGTTTCATGGCCAGACAACTGTTCAAACAGACCTAGTACCTAGTACCTAGTAGAGAACGGAGATTGGAGGCCAGTTAAGGCCTATGAAGTCCGGTCACAACGAGCTCTAGTGTGGTGTTTTGATCCTAGTCTGTGTCGGGGATGTGATATTTTATATCGATCCAGAAAGCATCTAGCCTCGATTTGAACGCAATAGTTGAAGGGGCGCAGGCAACCTCAGCGGGAAGGCTGTTCCAGTCGTTCACAACACGAACTCCAAACGCGTTACGCCGGGAGCGAGAATGAGCTCTTGGTTTTATAAGTTTCAGCTGGTGGCCTCTTGTTCGAGCGGATCTGTCGACCGAGAAGAATCTGGCAGGGTCAACATCCAGGGAGGTGTGCAGGATTTGATACACCCTGATCATGTCGCCCCGTCTTCTCCTATAGTAGAGCGATGGAAGATCTAGTTCCTGCAGACGCTCATTGTAAGGTTTATGCCGAATGCTTCGGACCATTCTTGTGGCTCTCCTCTGGACTCGTTCAATCATCTTCTGGTCGCATCTATTGAATGGTCCCCAGGTCAGGTTGCCATATTCCAAATGTGGGCGCACCAGTGTCTTGTACAAAATTGGGAGTGTTGTCAAATCAATTTTGCGAAAAGATCTTTTAATCAAACCTAGTATCTGGTTGCCTTTTTTGTTGCTGACGCTGCTTGGTCGCGGAACTTCAAATCAGAGTCAACTCGAACACCGAGGTCCTTCTCAACCGTGGAGACCAGAAGGTTTGTGGCGCCCATGAGGTATCGGTGGTGGTTGTTGTTGGGTCCTAAATGGAGTACTGTGCATTTGGTTCGGTTGAATGGAAGTTGCCAGGTTTCGGACCATTTCATTACCCGCTCGATGTCTGCCTGGAGTACTTCAGATGGGGCTGGTCCGTTACATGGTGCGTATATTTTTGTGTCGTCGGCAAAGATCTTGGTCTGAGCTTGGACTACGTCGGGAAGGTCGTTAATATATATAAGAAATAATACTGGGCCCAGCACAGATCCCTGCGGGACGCCGCTGGCCACTGGAGCCCATCCAGATGTGTCTCCACCCACTACAACCCTCTGTTCACGGTCCGTCAGGAAACTACGGATCCAGGCCAGAAGCTTCCCCTGCACACCGTACCCTCGCAGCTTGCAGATGAGTCTTGTGTGTGGCACAGTGTCAAACGCCTTGCGAAAGTCTAGGTGGACACTGTCCACAGGCTGACCATCTTCCAAGTACCCGGTCCAGTCGTCCATAACCTCGAGAAGCTGGGTGTCACAAGACCTGCCTGGGCGGAAGCCATGTTGGGATGTTGAGAAGAGGTTGTTTGTTGACATATGGAGCACCAGTTGGTGACGAATCACAGACTCAAGCACTCTGCAAGCTACAGATGTCAAACTAATAGGTCTATAATTTCCCGGTGACTGTCTGTCACCTTTCTTAAAGATGGGTACCACAGATCCCTGCTTCCACACCTTGGGAAGTATTCCTGTGTCCAGGGATCGACGGAATAGAGCTGCCAGAGGAGCTGACAGCTGGAAAGCTGCTTCTCTCATAACGGGGTGAAGGTAGTCGGGTCCCGGGGAGCCAGTTGGTTTCAGACAGAGGAGTTTCTTACAGACCAGTTCGGATGTAATAGTAATGCTCTGCAGAGGCGGGCCACTGTATCTCTCTTCAAATGGTGGGAGGAAGGCAAGATTTTCAATGGTCCACACAGATGAGAAATAGTTGTTGAGGAGGTTGGCTTTATCGACGTCAACATTGTGTAGGTGGCCTTGGCTGTCGATGAGGTCATCCACCCTCGACTTGGTTTTGAGTTTAGAGTGGACGTGACGCCAAAAAGGTTTAACTGTTTCTTTGAGGCAGCCAACCAACATCTCCTCGTGTTTGTACAGAAGCTTGCGGGTGAGGGAGCGCAGATTATTCCGCAAGACTGAATATCTGGCAAAAAGGAGAGGTTTGTCAAATTCGGATCTGCATTTCCTGTAGTCGTACCAGGCTTTGTTTTTCTTTCTCTTGAGGCAGGTGGCTTCCCTAGTTATGTAAACCTTGTTAGGGTTGGTCTTGGTTTTAATGCTAGGAATGCACTCCTTGATAATATCTCCCAACTTCGCCAGAAAGAGATCATATGCCTGATTTATTTCCAATTGGTCAAGATCACTCCAATCCATATCATGGAGGAGGTGGCGAAGCTGCGGGAAGTCTGCCCTCCGAAAGTTGAGCTTAGCCTTCAGTGGCGCAATAGGGGCTGTGTAGCAGCGGTATGTGAATTCCAATATAAGGTGGTCGCTAGCACCGAGTGGTGGCAGATAAGTCAAGTTGGCTATCATGTCAGGTTCATTAGTGATAATAAGGTCAAGAACCGAGGGAGCAACTTTTTCACACAGGTACACAATTCTATTCATACCCCATACATTGTTGGACTGACAAACTGAAAAAGGAAAAGAAACAGTTGAGTATCCCTTCGACCATGTGTAGGATCTAGATGGGTGGAGTTTGAACATGAGAGGACTTTTGCTGGACAATAAATCAGAGTGTAAAGAGAGAAATGACCACTTTTGGAGAAATACTAGAGGCGGGACATGTTACACTATTCATATTACATGTTAGGAGCGATACATGTTCCACTATTCAGATCGCCTTAGGGGGCCTTGAGGGGCCGACCACTTCGACTCCTACTCTGGGATGTTCCCTGGGTGTTTGTGTCTGGGTATACAATGCAGGGCTGAGCTCTGTAAGTGGGGCTGGCAGGAGCTGGGCCTCCTCCAACAGCCGGGATAGCCTCTCCTTGGGTGCTATGGGTGATATTTGGCGAGACAGGATCCTCACACCGTGGATCACGCCCCTTGGCAGGAGTCCCAATAGCCAGAGACTTGGCTGATGCAGCAGCCAGAGGGGCTCCGTCAACACTGGTCCGCATATCTCCTGTCACTCCCTCATGTTCTGAGTTAAGGGAGGAGCTGGGCCCCTCTGCATTACAAGACACTGCTGGAGGGGAGCCAGAGACAGCACCATCCACTGTAGTTGCCAGCATCTTAGGATGAGTCTCTGCATAGGCGTCCATGCCACCAGGGGACACAGGCTGCCCACACAGATTATCAGACCCCTGCCCCACCTCTCTCTCATAGAATCGGGCAGAGGACTGATTGGGTGGAACAGCCATCCCATCAGTCAAAGAGGCGCCAGGTTGCCCAGCAGACAACAACACAGGCGCAGACCCCGCATCAGCAGGCGCTGCCAAACCCGACAGGAGAGCAGACTGGGAGACCAAGGACACAGCCCCAGAACCAGATGCCGGGCGCAGCACAGCACCATCCCGCACCAGGCCGGAGCCTGCCACACTGCCCTGCGAGCTGGGGCCTAAACCAAGTGGACTGGTTTACATGTTGGTACAAGAAACTATCCTGCAAGAGCTCAATGAAAATGTGTGAGATATGTGCTGGTGGAGCAGAGGAAAGCATACTGTTCCAATCTATTTGTGGCAAGTTGAAGTCTCCTCCAATAAGGAGATGGGATGGATGGGTTCCACAAACTGCCTGAAACAGTCCAGTTAGGGCAGACATTGAGACCTGGTCTTGAGATGATGGGCTCCTGTAGATGCTCCCAATCATCAGCTGATCTGTACCTTTAAGTCTGACTTGGACCCACAAGTGTTCTATTCCTGAAAAGCCTGGAAGTTTTACTTCACTTGCTTTGAGGGACTCTTTCACAAGTATGGCCACACCTCTAGTTCCAGATGATCCTAGATGAGGTTGATCGGGGTCAAAGTTAGTGTAACTCACAAAGCCTGGTACTGTCAGAAGTGCAGGAGAAATAGGAAGAACCTGTGCCTTAGGTATAATTTCAGTAAGAATCATGATGTCGGGTTCATTGCCTGCTATGTGCATGCATAAAGTGTCCCTCTTATTTAGAAATTGGTCTGTGTTTGTGTATAGAACACTGACTCCCAGTTCGGCCCTCCAATCCTTTGGTTGTCAGTGGTTGGTCTGGACACTCTGTGCTCTGTCTCCAGATGGGACCCTGGTACCATTGGGAGGCATGCGGGTGGCATGCAGACATTAACGCACTACATGCCACCTCTCCCTCTTGGGGCTTATTTATGATCAGAAGTCTTTCAATGCCAAGCTGGCGTCTGCACTATATGACTTCCCTTCATGATATGGATGCTACACATCCAAGACACGAAGCGTGTGTACTAGCCCTACCCCTCAATCTGTTGTCTGTCAATGTGTCAATGCAAAATTCCAGTCAGAGCATGTTGCTCATGAAATGGAGCGTCTTATGTTATCTGGGTTTCCTCTCTGATCCTGAAAGCCTTTCTGACAACCCCTAGCCAAGCAGGGAACCTCATAAGGTGAGTGGGTAGTAAGTTCGGGGAGCACAAATGAGTTCAAAAACAATCTAGATAGATATTGGTCGCCGTACACATACAATACGCCATTTTTATTGAAGTGTGAACTTTTTTAATCCCTGAGCTCGTCGAGTTAGAACCCACACCAGGCCTTTAAGCCTTACAAGGTTCCCATTCCAATAAGGTAAGGTTGTCCATGACCCCATGGATCATACATTGACGTAAAAAGTAAAACCAATGGTTAAATCAAGCAATAAGGAAATAAAATAAGATTGAGCTTTGTAGCGTGGAATAAATTAAAAATAGCGAAACAATTATCTACCTTTATCATCATAAACCTTCTTCTTTTTCATTTTACAGTTTTACTGCGCCACACTGAACGCTTGGAAAACAAGAAGAGCCTTGTTATTCTGCCGGCAGAACGCATACTAGTATGCTTCACGCATGCGCAGTAGGGTATCTTGTGCTCAAGATACTGTACTACGCATGCGTGTGGCATACTAGTTTGCGTTCTGCCGGCAGAATAACACAGCTATTTTTCGATTATTCTCCATTACTCGAAACTGAGAAGTACTCTAAGAGCACAGGTATTCTGGAGGTAGGTGGAGGTATTTAGAGAGTATATTTATTTCATTTAATAGAAATCGCTTCGTGTCAATGGTGTCAAACTGGCAACAAATAGGTGAAAAGGGGGAAAAGGAAGGAAGGAAGAAGAAGAGGAGAACCACAATAAAGTAGGAAGATACAACAAGTGGCGATAGATTCAAGAAAAATACATTTTTACAAGGCTCTATTTATACAGTGTTAAGACCCCTGACCGGTGGTGGTGGATTTGTGTGTGAACGAATGAATGAACAGCAGTGAACCCAAGAGGTCCTAAAATTCGGTTGAACCAACCAACGAAGAAGTTACGAGCTAGAAGGCAGATGAGGATGATCGTCAACCTAATTAATGGACTAATAATCGGTTTATTTGTATAAATTTGGATAGTGTTTGGGGAGGATAAAGAGGAAAAGAGGCGTGAGGAAAGCTGGTTTGTCCTGTTGGTGGAAGCATGTAGACTACTGTTCATACCCTCCATTTCGCTTAAATAATCAGGTTGTTGAGGAAACATATGAAGTTCCTTTCATTTGCATAGCTTGTACTGGAGTTTTAGTCATGTATTTTCCTATTGGTTGGCCAAAAGTGCTCAATGACAATATTGACAATGGCAATGAAGAATGTCGAAAGATTTTATGCAATAGGGATAGAATTCTCTTTGCTGTCCTCTCAGATTCACAGATTACGATATGGTTTTCCATGGTAAGTTTCTTTCAACTTTGCAGATATGTTTGTGAAGCATGTTTAAAGTGAATGTCTGCTCTGTTGGCTATTGATTTGGTTTCCATAATCAAAATGTGATCTAGATGTGACCATCTATCAGGAAACATTGTTGAGGAGCTCATTGAGTGCCATTTTCCCAGCATTTTAGCAGTAACTGTGCTATAGGGCTGAAGAAATAGTCCTTGATGGACTCCATTGGCAGTCCAATTCATGTTGCACTTTGGACATGGAGCCTGTGTGTGTCGTGATTTCCATGGCAAAAGTGTGATCAGGGATCAGTGTGATGCCTTTTTTGTTTTATTTTATTGTTTTAATGTCAAAGAAAAAAGCATGATAATTCAAACATAGCCCATGTGGATGTATCTTCAAAACACAACAGGAAACTTAATGAGGTG
Organism: Lepas anatifera; assembly: GCA_034440635.1. NCBI lineage: Eukaryota > Metazoa > Arthropoda > Thecostraca > Lepadidae > Lepas > Lepas anatifera. The sequence continues at coordinate 141,430 of JAOTON010002111.1, read as the reverse complement.
ATTGGGGCAGCTGAAACCCTTTTTCAAAATGGGCAAGGATTTTGCTGATGGAGAATGTTTTATTATTTTCCTCATTATTGCATTGTTGATCAAAAGAGCCACTTCAGTTGTATTTTTTATAAGAGCTCACTTGGTATTGCAGCATACTGTGTCCCAAGTCCTGAGGTCAACAAGCTGCGTCATTAGGAAGTTGGTAAACCACTGACCCAATTTAGATTTTTCAAAATCTGCCAGGTATTTCAGGCTTGGACATGGGTTTAGCACAGTCTAGGCAAAAATTTTGTTTCACATTGGCACTGTTTTGGAAAGTGAAAACTAAGGCTATATTTCAACTTACTGGGCTACATGTACCGGCCTCGGATACATCCGGTGCACGGCCCTGGTGTCTGATAAAAGTGAGCTGCTCAAAATATACCCAGTGTCCGTCATTTGCGATGGTGGTCTCTCCTCCATGCGCGGCGGCCGTGGGGTGGCACGATCTTGGGGTCGTGGTGGCATAGAGTGGCATTCATGGTGCAAAGCTCTTCGTCGAGTGTTGTTCTGCTGATGCTTCTGCCTGACTGAACTGAATAAGTAGAGCAGATATGGTCTTTGGTGGTTTATGCATATGTTTGTTCCTTCTCCTAACCCTTGAATAAAGAGTCCTTCCAAACATCCAAATCTGTATCACCCTTGGCTCAGTTCTGGTAATCTATGTTCCCGCTGGCATCCACTCGGGACATTCCAGCAGCATTCCACTAATTCGAGCCGACTCGGCACCACCGCCTCGTCCTCGCCGTCTCCGCCGTGTCGTCGCGGGGGAACTGCGCCGGGTTCCTGCCGTCTCCGCCATGTCGTCCCTCGGAGGAGCCGCTCCGGGTGTTCGCCGTGTCCTCCCGTACTTAATCGGCGCCGTATCGTGATAGTGTCGCTCCGCCGCCGCCCCCCGCCCCTCCGCTGATGCCCAGTCTGCCGTCGCCGCGCCGCGCCGCCTCCGCGTTCCGGCGTCGCCCGCTATCGGAGCTGTCCTGCCCCAGCGGAGAAGCAAAGCGGCAGACTCTACCAACCTTTTTTATCGTATTTCTCTCGACATTCGTGCCGAGCCTCTCAGCCTTTATCCTATCGGATCGACATATAGCCATAGGTACCCTAAATGTCCGCCTTGAGTGAGCCATCATATATGAAAAGTGACAGCACAGCAATATAACATGCACCCATCATTAAAATCCAATGACTATGTGTGGGATTATACATATGGTATGTGCCCATTAAATTGTTAATTGAAGGAAAGTTACATTGGATGTGCATGGGTGCCTTTTTATTAATTTTTTAGATAGGTTGGATGGTTCTTCTGACTTTTACTATTCATTGCATTTGCAAGCTGATCCACTAGGAATAGCTACAGATTTTGTTACCTTCAGAAATGTGATACCTTACCTTCTTCAATGACATAACTTAATCCTTTTTGTTAAAAAAACCAATATGGAGAGCTTCAATCTACTTGACTGTTGTCATGAGGTTGAATTCTGTTCAACCTTTCAAGGGCTTGTGATTGATATATCACACACATAGCTCATCAACTCATACTGATTTCCATAGCTGATCAGTTCATCAAGACTGGCATCATTGTTATTGGAGTTCAGATGAAAACTAGTCTGAGACACAGTTCTTATGGTGAAATACAGTTATAGCATTAGGATTTTGGGGTGTGCACCCATTGTACTGTTCGTTTTTACCGTTGTAGTGTTTTGTCTGTGTGTGTTGTCGCAAATACATGTATGGATGGAAATCGGAAATGAGAATAAGAGGTTTAACGTATTTTTGAAAGCTTCTCTTTCTTTTTTATAGGATGTATGTGTATTTAGTATATAAAAGATTGGGCATTATTCAAAGGCTTACATGATCAGAAATGGTGTGGAAGTAGTATATAGGTTGTAGGTACCTTTAGTTACATTGGATTGCTCCTGTTGGAGTTTTTCCAGTGCTCTTCATGTTCCTATGGGAGCTACATGCCAAACAAGGCCTTTATCCAAATACAATTAAATTCAACTACATCTACCTAGCCTTCCTTTCTATGATAATTATGGTAGTTCAGTCAGAAGCCTAAGATTTTGGTAGAAGTTGGCTGTGACACAGTGTACAGAGACAGCACAGTTGTGCACCTGATGATTGTGGACAACTGAAGATGGTACATTTACCCAATAACCAACCACTTCAATTGGATATCTTTGACACCATATTGAAATTTTGACAGCGCCACCTATGATCTCGGTCTGACGAGTGATTCGTAGTGGCTCCTATGAGACCTGCATTGGATGTGCTCTGTACTTTATTGCATAGCTAGTCCTGCTACTCTAGCTTCTGAATCATAATCTTGACTTCAGCTTTGCAGCAGCTCTCCGTTGTTACCGTTATAAGCATACCCATAGCTTGTCTCTTGTCAGTTTTTCTCACCTAAAAAAGAACGGTGCTCGTATGTGTGCCTTACCCTATGTGTGCCGATCCAAACCAACCAACATACCTTGAAATAAAGAGTCCTCACTTTGCCTGTAACCTCACCTCGGGACACATCGCGCTGCGTCGAGCGAGCCGTCCGTGGCTCGCTCTGTCCCACTCCGACCTCCGTCGCTGTTCGTCGCCCGCCGCACTTAGCATAAATCGTTCCCGTCGGCGCTCGCATTCGCCCGTCACGCGCGCGTATGACCCCTGATAGTAGCGGTACCGTCCGTACTTAATACCCTCCGTCACAACGGCTTAGCCATCCCCCCCCCCCGTCCCGCCGTCACAACACCGACGCCGGTCCACTCAGTTGACTTTATATCGCGTGCGTGCGCGTCCGTGCTCATTCGTTAGCGTCCCCCCCTCCGCACTCATCGCTCCTTAACCCCGGTGCCATGCTCCTCTACATCTCAATTCTCTCCTATTGTTGTGGCATATACTTTATCTTTGTCTATGAATGCTTGCGTGAATACATGTTATGGCTCTAATATCTTAGCTAGCGTCACGTGCACCATCAGTTGAAGTCCAGACTGTTGAACCAGTTGTGTGGGGATGTAGTTGTCGGCCAGATTGTGAGCTTTTGGGACAGAGATATGTCCCGTTATGACTCTGCTACCAATGCCCGACGCTGTTCCACTGGGGATGTGCCACCGCGTTTTGCTGCGGGAGGCATATACCCGCTCTTATCGGGGGCAAGGTGTGCTCCGGTCATTTTGCTTGATAGGTTGTTGGTACAACTTTTACCGGCTTTTCTCGTGGTTCAGATTATATTATGAAATGTCAATGCTTGAGCCACTGTGAGATTTTAGATCGTACACATTATTAAAACAAAAAGATGAATGGTAGCAAAATACGCGTATTTGAGCACGTATTTTCATCGCCGATTTCCAAGGCTTTTTGAACTGGGTAATGACACCGCGGTATCCTCTAATGGATGCTTCTCACGTGTTCTGAACTCGGACCTTTGATGCTGGGTTGTGCGTTACAATCTCGGAAACATAATTATTTGCTACCTCGAACTATGTGGATCCCAGTATGTTCTCCACAGTGCCCTTTTCTCCACAATACACCCTGTGCTGTGTTTTTCTTCTGCGATTTCTGCTGACGGCAGTAATGCGCCGTTGCAGCCGGCGCTGCCGATCACGTGTCATAAGCGGTCGGCCGAGTCTCTGGAGAAGCATGGCACCAACATCGACCTGCAGTGGAGGCCCGACTCCACCATGCTGGTTGTCACGGTATGTAGAGGCCTCTCCGACGGCTTATGTGGCTGAAAAGAAACCTGACGCCACCCTGTTGTTATGGTTAAGGTCCAATGAGTGGTTATTTGCCTCCTGTATGGTTTAAGCAAATAAAATGAAGACGTTGCTGTTTTAAGTGGATTTGGATTACTCATTGATCAGGTTCAATTTATCTACACCAGGTATGTACTATCGCAAACTTCCTCCATTAGACCTTTTCCATCAAACAAATGGATCAGGTGAATGTAGAGAAACCGTGCTGCCGCATGTGTACAACCTTTCAGACGTCCAAGAACTTCCTGCTGTTCTTTCACCTGGCCGTGGACAGTCGGAAGTCGGGCCTGTACACACAGGCCGACTCGGCGCAGCCCTCTCTGCGCCGCGAGAGCGCCGAGCTGTTCATCAAGGAGCAGATTCCGCCGCTGGTCTTCGCCAAGGTGCGCAGCGTGGATGCTTCTGTTGCAGTGGCAAAGGCTCTGGTATGCTTAGCGACTAGGCCTTTTTGTGAGGTTTGTTCTGGGTGCTGCCCATTGCCCCATCACGGATGTATGTAGCATTGTTTCCTTCTGTATTGTGTATGCTTTGTGGTTTATATGTCGGCTCTGATGACGTGGCGAGTGCGTGATGAATAGTTTTTTTTAGACATTTCCTACTGTAGGATATTCAACTCAGAACTTCATACTCTGACTGACACCCGTAACACACGGACTGGCCCTGTGCCCTCAGGCGTTTCAGACTGGCCTCGACTCACGGCTGACCTGTGTCACGTGTATTCGGGACGAGTTAATGGTGGCCACCGGGTCGGGTCACGTGCTGCGCTACAGATGGGATGGCACCATCAACTACGACTACTGCTTGGACCTGCGGCGCACTCCCTTCTCTGTTAACCAGCAGGTCTCAACAGGCAAGTCGGATGTATATCCCTTTACGTTGAACGAGATATGACAGTTTTTTAACCATTCTTCTTATAGTTAAGTTAAACGTCGTGAGAATCTCACTTTTGAACAGAGTATGACAGTTTTTTAACCATTCTTCTTATAGTTAAGTTAAACGTCGTGAGAATCTCACTTTTGAACATCCATGAATGTTTGTAAATGCAGGTACCTCAACACTTTACGCGTCATTTGAGAGATGAGAGATGATCGGATGGAATTCGTGAGAGCTGCTGGGCTATTAACAGAAAACTGTCGTAAGTTATAGGATCATAATTTAAACATGTCTGATATGCCTATGGCAGCCTGTTCAGAAGCAAGAGGTGACACCATCAGTGACGCGCTGCGATTTTCCGCTGCGCAGCGGTGCCGATTCAGGAGGAGGGTGTGCACGTGGTGGATATGGAGTACTCGCCTCTGGTGGGCGGATTCGCCACTGTGCTCAGCGACGGCCGCGCTGCCTTCCTCACCGCCTCATCGCTCAAGTTCGACCCCAACGTACGTCATCAATGCCTGATTCTCGTGCTTGCGACGTTGTGGGTGTCATGTTGAATGTGAGGGGAGCCAGCATGAAATATGTTTCTCATTTTACGAAGTCTGTTTGTGCCATAATTTGGAGGAGTATTGTTGAGTAGAAAATAAAGGTACTTGCCTGTCGTATCTGTTTTTGTTGGATGCACTGGGCGATGCAGCTAGGTTGGCCGGTGAATATAACGCAGTTTGACTGTGTGTTGGGGTGAATTTATCGCAGTTTGGCTGTGTGTTGGAGTGAATGTACTACAGTTTGACTGTGTGTTGGGGTGAATTTAGTGCAGTTGCAGTTTGGCTGTGTGTTGGGTTGAATGCAGTGCAGTTTGGCTGTGTGTTGGGTTGAATGTACTACAGTTTGGCTGTGTGTTGGGGTGAATTTATCGCAGTTTGGCTGTGTGTTGGGGTGAATGTACTACAGTTTGGCTGTGTGTTGGGGAGAATGTAGCACATTTTGCCTGTGTGTTGGGGGAGAATGTAGCACATTTTGCCTGTGTGTTGGGGAGAATGTAGCACATTTTGCCTGTGTGTTGGGGTGAATTTAGTGCAGTTTGGCTGTGTGTTAGGGTGAATTTACTACAGTTTGGCTGTGTGTTGGAGGTGAATGTGGTGCAGTTTGGCTCTGTAGTGTAGTTGGGCTGCGTGTTGTTGGTGGATGTAGTGCAGTGTGGTTGTGTGTTGGAGGTGAATGTGGTGCAGTTTGGCTCTGTAGTGCAGTTTAGCTGTGTGTTGGAGGTGGATGCTCCTGTGTGTGGGGGTGGATGTAGCACAGTTTGACTGTGTGTCTGGTGCGTGTTGCGCCTGAGACGGCATCTGTGCCCCGCAGTCTGTGCAGGGGATCTGGGCGGAGTCGGTGACGGACGCCACCTGCGCCACCGTCAGCCACAAGTACCGCCTCATCGTGTTCGGACGAGCCAGGTAACCAGAGCCGGCGCAACTGCCAGATGGGCTATCCCTCTGGTCCTCGACATGTCCTGGGCTGGTGGTTTGAAGTGCTGACACGTTCCAGAAGCGATGTTCTCTGTTGTGTCGGGTTTGACAGTTGGTAGCCTCAGCGGTCTATTTGTGTAACCCGAGACAGGCCAGGGTGGGAGGCGTGTGGGTTTTGCGGTGTGACTCAGAATCACCTGTGCCGTTACAGCGATATGGCGAGTTGTGCTAGTTTTTCCTGAATGTGTTTGCTTCTGTGTTTGCGGACCCGGCCCTCCTTCAGTAGCAGGGAGTGCCGTTGTGCTGTTCCAATTTTCCCTGATCGCCTGTCCAATTCCCTGATTTTCCCTGACGCCTGGCAGCGGGAAGTGTATGGTGAGCTGTTGCTGTCTCCTCTCACCCGACCACACCTCTGGCCTCTGGCAGTGTATGGTGAGCTGTCCCTGTGTTCCCTGACCCGGCCACTCGCCTGGCAGTGGGGAGTGTGTAGTGATGTGTCCCCTGACCCGGCCACTCCCCTGGCAGCGGAGAGTGCGTGGTGAGCTGTGCCTGTGTTCCCTGACCCCTCTTCACCCCTGGCAGCGGGGAGTGCGTGGTCAGCTGTGTGGACGACACGACCGGAGGACTACAGGTGCTGCACCGTCTCATCCTCTCCAGCAAAGACTACGCCGGCTCACCGGGGCCCGTTGGTAAGCGGACGCAGGCGGAGGGGCCGCTGCGGCCCAGTGGTGTGTCGAGCCGCTAGATCAGTGGAAACCCACTGGTGCATACCGAATCCCGTTCGGAAGGACGGCTCGATACGCTATACTCGAAATGTGTTCTGTGGAGTTGAAAATTCAAGAAGCGGATGTGTTTGGGGGCCAACTATGAATAGCGTAACACTACTTGGGGAAACGGCTGTCTATGCTTTAGCAGTACTGCTTACTAGTACTGCTCTGCTTACAAAAGCCCAGACACAAATAGACAGACGGGGAAGGGATGTTGGATTTGATTCCGAGACGCATTTCGAAAATTTGAATACGGTCGAATCCTCTGCGACAGGCCGGCTCTCCTGGAGCCCCGACAGCTGCGCCCTGGCGGTGGCGTGGCGCGGCGGCGGCCTCTCGCTCTGGTCCGTGTTCGGCACGCTGCTGGCCTGCACCCTCTCCTGGGAGGGCCGGTCGCTGGCGGTGGCCGACCTGGAGTGGGGTGCCGAGGGTTACCAGCTTTGGATGCTGGACACGGCGCGGGGGTCGCCGGCGGACGGCCAGCAGAGCACCCAGCTGAGCACCCCCAGCAGGCTGATCCAGCTGGCCTTTGTCAAATCGGCGCTCTCCGTCAACCCTTGTATGGTGAGTTGAAAACTCTGAGTTGGTCAATGCTTGTGAAATTTTTTTATGCTTTCGTTGACAGCGAAGCTGTGGAATGATGATAGATTGATTCTAAATGGAACTCGGGTGCTCTCCTTGTACTTATTGCAAGAAAAAAATGTATGCTCTGGGTATGAAAATATTGTTTTATAATGTTATTCCCCCACGATCAAAACCTCATTTGTCGTATAATCACGTATTCCTACGACACTGCAATAACACTAGATGATGATACTCGGCCTATCCCGGCAGAGTAACCAGGAGCACGTGTGCCTGCAAGGCGAGGACCGGGTGCTGATCAGCTGTGACGGCGGCGGCGCGGCGGCCGGCGCCGAGCCCGCCTCCCCGGCCAGGCGCGCGCCGGCAACAAACAGTGGATCACCGTGCCGGTACCGCACTCCTACGTCGGCACCAACTGGCCTGTTCGGGTGAGAGGCGCCGCCGGAGACAGCGGGCAGGGCAGAGAGAGGAGAGGGCAACCTTGGACTGTTCGGGTGAGGGGCGCTGCCGGGCAGCGGGCAGGTCAGAGGGCAACCTTGGACTGTTCGGGTGAGAGGCGCCGCCGGGCAGCGGGCAGGTCAGAGAGAGGATAGGGCAACCTTGGACTGTTCGGGTGAGAGGAGGCGCCGGACAGCGGGCAGGTCAGAGGGCAACCTTGGACTGTTCGGGTGAGAGGCGCCGCCGGGCAGCGGGCAGGTCAGAGAGAGGATAGGGCAACCTTGGACTGTTCGGGTGAGAGGCGCTAGCGGGCAGGTCAGAGAGAGGATAGGGCAACCTTGGCCTGTTCGGGTGAGAGGCGCCTCCGGACAGCGGGCAGGTCTGGGAGGACAGGGTACCGGGAGATGAGGTGGGACAACCTTGGCCTGTTTGGGTGAGAGGAGGTGCCGGACAGTGGGCAGGTCTGGGAGAGGACAGGGTACCGGGAGATGATATGGGACAACCTTGGCCTGTTCGGGTGAGAGGAGGCGCCGGACAGCGGGCAGGTCTGGGAGGCAAGCCACCGGGAAAGGATAGGGCAGCACAGCAGGATCTTTGAGAATAGTGAGGTTGCTGGTACTTAACTATTTGTCATTCTCATCGGTCTTTCTTTTCTTTTCTGCCGAGATTCATCGATTATGTCTGGTATCTGGTGTATCTAGGTCCTGTTGGTGGTGTGTTTGCAATCGTATTGAGGATTGGAACCTTTGGTGCCATTGGAAGGGGAGTGACTAGGTTGCAGGTGCACTGTGAATGAGATCACATTACGTTATTTCTTAAATCGTGTAAATGTGCTGCACCCTCTCTCGCGCGTCGCTGAGTTATGCTCTGAGCCGCTGCCACTGTTCCGGTGCTGCAGTACACGGCGCTGAACGACTCTGTGGACCGGGTGGCCGTGGCCGGCCGCACCGGCGTCGCCCACTACTCACTGCTCACACGCAAGTGGAAGCTCTTCGGCAACGAGAACCAGGAGAAGGACTTCGTGGTGACTGGAGGTCTGATGTGGTGGCGGCAGTTCCTCGTCATGGGCTGCTACAATATCGTGCAGAAACGGTGAGCGGGATATTCAACGTATGGAACACCCGCCGAGTTTTCATTTCTTATTTGTCAACGAAGTAAAAACAAAAGACAAAAAAAATATCCTGCGCATTATCAAGTCTCCGATGTTCTAAAAATGTGTATGTTATCGTGGTATACTGCGCGCATTCCTCCTGTCTTTGACCTTGTCCGTCCCTGCCCCTGAACTTCACCTGCTGACCCCTGATGTCCCCTGGCTGGATTCTGAACTCGATTGATTGGTGCCTGGCCTGCCTCGTTTAGTCCTCTCAGCTCCCTCGCCTGATCCTCGACCTCCCCCGGCTGGTCCCTGACCTTCCTCGGCTGATCCCTGACCTCCCTGGCTGATCCCCGACCTCCCCCGGCTGATCCCTGACCTCCCCGGCTGGTCCCTGACCTCCCCCGGCTGATCCCTGACCTCCCCGGCTGGTCCCCGACCTCCCCGGCTGGTCCCTGACCTGCGCGCCTCCGGCAGTGATGAGATCCGGCTCTACCCGCGTGAGTCGCGGCTGGACAACGCGTTCGTGCAGTCGACGACGGTGGACGCTCAGGTGCTGCTGCTGAACCTGTACCAGGACACGCTGATCGCCTACTCGGCCGACAGCCACATATCGCTCTACCACCTGCAGGAAAACGAAGGTAGCTCACCACCGAATGCAATTTTAAACTGTTAATCTAGTATCTGTACCACTTGTAGGACAAGGGTGTTTAGCTGGCTACAACTCAGTCGGTCGGACGTTACCATCCGCATGTATCTCCTTGAAAATATATACCTCTGACAAAATCGATACGCTAAATCATAAGTGTATGAATTTTCGAAGCTTCTGAAAATGGAAAGTTTGTCAGCCATTTCCTTGGCATCTATTTTATGTCGTTTCCAGTTTAGCCAGCCCCGCTCACCTGCGCTGCCCTCGTCGGCAGGTGACCCGCCGACGGCGGAGGTGTCCCGGATCCAGGACGTGGACATCTCGGCTCTGACCGCCCACCCCGCCTGCGTGGTCTCCGTCTCCATGTCTGCGCTGCGCATGGAGCCCAGTCGGAAGCGGAGTCCCATCCCGCAGTCCGTGCTGGTCAACATCTGCGGACGGCTGCTGATGCTGCAGCGCGATCAGACCGAGGCCGCCCAGCCCGTCCGCACTGATAACAAGATGGTGAGGTATCCGTCCGAACCGACAAGAATGGTGAGGTATCTGTCCTAGCGGACACCAAAGTGGTCAGGTATCCGTCCTAGCGGACACCAAAGTGGTCAGGTATCCGTCCTAACGGACACCAAAATGTTCAGGTATCCGTCCTAACGGACACCAAAATGCTGAGGTATCCGTCCGCGCATTTAACAAACTCGTGTGACTAAGTTACTCGAGCGTCGTCAATAAGGTGAGGACGGATATGGATCGATGAGGTGCTGAGGTGTGGTTTAACAAGGTGCTGGATTGGATCTGTATCGACGCTGAAGGAACAGCACCTCCACCCAAGTCGGCAGTGATGTCTGCTGATTGGACTGGTGATGTAATGACTGCGCATGAACGGACTGGTAGGCATAGCAAGAGGAGAGCCAAGGAAGCCATGATGTCTCCCTATTTTCATGTTGTATTTAGTTACCAACCGTCGCGGTGCAGAGCTTGGCGACCTTAGAAATGTCGTTTCGGCCTCGTATTCTGGACGTTTCCACGTTATGGTTGGGGTGATGCCGAAGAGGTACCATGTTTTTGGACCCGAAATTAAGAAAGCCTCTCTACGATGAAATGAACATGCTCTCCATGGCCGCTGAAATTTTTTATGGATCGGTTGAAGCCGACGCCAAAACGTCCAGGTGGTATTCTCGTATTTGTGTTCTGTTACAGCCCCACGCTCGTTCAGTATCATGTAGTGTGCTAAAGCAGTGAGGTTACGACGGACCTGCGTACGACGGTTTAGTCAGTCAGTGCCGCCTTTCACGTCTTGGCTTCGAAAGTCAATCTGGGTGCTAACTCTGTCTCCTGTCTCCCAGTAGTCCGTCTGGTGTCCCGGTGCTAACTCTGTCGCCTGTGTCACAGTAGTCTGTCTGGTGTCCCGGTGCTAACTCTGTCCCCTGTTTCACAGTAGTCTGTCTGGTGTCCCGGTGCTAACTCTGTTCCCTGTCTCACGTCTGGTGTCCCGATGCTAACTCTGTCCCCTGTGTCACAGCAGTCTGTCTGGTGTCCCGGTGCTAACTCTGTCCCTGTGTCACAGTAGTCTGTCTGGTGTCCCGGTGCTAACTCTGTCCCCTGCGTCACAGCAGTCTGTCTGGTGTCCCGGTGCTAACTTTTTCCCCTGTGTCACAGTAGTCTGTCTGGTGTCCCGGTGCTAACTCTGTCCCCTGTGTCACAGCAGTCTGTCTGGTGTCCCGGTGCTAACTCTGTCCCCTGTGTCACAGCAGTCTGTCTGGTGTTCCGGTGCTAACTCTGTCCCCTGTGTCACAGCAGTCCCTCTGGTGTCCCGGTGCTAACTCTGTATGCTGTCTCACAGTTCGGCCAGTCGATGCTGACGCCGACGGTGCTGGCCTCGATGGTGGAGTCGGTCTGGTGTCCCGGCGCGCTGTCGCATCGCATGAAGCTGGCTGACGTGCTGTGGATCAACAGCGGACAGCACGGCATGCGGGTGTGGCTGCCGCTGTTCCCACAGCACGACAAGGCTCACAACTTCATGTCCAAGCGGATCATGCTTCCGTTCCAGTCCAGTATCTATCCACTGGGTAAGATCCTCCGAGCGAGATCACCCTGAACCTATTGCAGAAGCTAGGCTAGGAGTGCAGGTGGTGATTTATTGTCGTGTAATTGGTCTAGTTTGCTTTCTTCGCTTATTTACTTGGCGTTTCCTCGCCCAGCCTGGAGGTGCAGATATGCCTGAAGAGGGTGGGATGATGATAAACACACCTTGCTCACTCTGGTGTGGAAATTACAACGTCCAAGAAAGTTTTGAATCTAAGCTGCCTGGTATATTTAGTGATGCTCCGAGGCTTACTTCCGCCAGCAGTTAACAATTTCGATAGATAAAGAAGGGCGAAGACACGACACTAAGTTGTTGGTCCGTTGGGTATACGTTGCATCTTCTGCGATCTTGTCATTAATTTCACTCGCATGAGACCACGTTTTAAGCTGTATAAAAGGACACTAGTTTCTGTGTATTCTGATTATGAATGAGTTGTTTGAGCTAAGTAACCACGCTTTGTTCCACCAGCGGTGAAGTACGACGACGCTGTGATCCTCGGGGCTGAGAACGATACGGTCGAATTTCCCGGCTCAAAAGCTGGGAGTCTGCCCTTCTGCGCCGTGGAAAGAACGGTGAGAACAATGAGAAAACCACGTTGTCGTTCTCTCCAGGGAATATCAGCTATAAGTCGCGCACTACGTGTTTTAAACTGCAATTATCGTCACCTCTGGTTGTGTTTGGTACGTGTGTTCTTGGCTTGCCATGACTCTGGTTAGGGAATTTCTTGTCTGGCTTCTTTTTTATAAGCGGTGTCCCAATATGCTCCTCTGCAATTACCAACGAGCCTTCTCTTGTGCATTCATGAGTCATGTTGCCGGCTGTAAGCTGAAGCGCACGCCGACTGTAGCGTGTTCACCACCGGCGGCGGCCCGCTAACGCCGCTGCTGGCCGCCGCAGAGTCAGGTGTACCTGCAGCACATTCTGCGCCAGCTGCTGCGCCGCAACCTCGGCTACCACGCCTGGGAGATCGCCCACCGCTACACCCACCTGCCCTACTTCTCGCACGCGCTGGAGCTGCTCCTGCACGAGGTACGCCTGCCAGCGAGCGGTTATGACCGCCGTACGGGAACGGAGGCTGCGTCCTCCCCGTGGGCGTTGGCTCAGTGGTTGGAACTGTGGTTCATGGGCTGTTTCTCTGAAAGAAATTGCAGTCGGTTTTCGTTCGATCCACACGTTTTCTGGCAAGACTAACCAAAAACATAGCCAGTGGGCGCTTTCCAATTGTTTTCTGCAAAGTTTTCTCTTTTCTGGTAATCCGAAATCATTTTATACGCTTTCCGAGGTTTAGTGTTTAGATCTGTGCCTGCTGTGTGTGGCATGTATCCTGCGGGTTGTCCGCCACCGGGCTGCTCCGCAGGTGGTGGAGGAGGAGGCCACATCGAAGGAGCCGATCCCGGACGCTCTGCTGCCGCGCGTCATCGAGTTCATCCGCGAGTTCCCCGTCTATCTGGACACTGTGGTGCGGTGCGCCCGCAAAACAGAGATGGCGCTCTGGTCGTACCTGTTCGCCTCGGCCGGGCCGCCCACCCTGCTGTTCCAGCAGTGTCTCCGGCTGCGGCAGCTGGACACGGCCTCCTCCTACCTCATCATACTGCAGGTACTGCCTCCTCCTACCTCATTATACTACAAGTACTGTCTCCTCCTACCTCATCATACTACAGGTACTGCCTCCTCCTACCTCATCATACTACAGGTACTGCCTCCTCCTACCTCATCATACTACAGGTACTGCCTCCTCCTACCTCATTATACTACAGGTACTGCCTCTTCCTACCTCATCATACTACAGGTACTGCCTCCTCCTACCTCATCATACTACAGGTACTGCCTCCTACCTCATTATACTACAAGTACTGCCTCCTCCTACCTCATCATACTACAGGTACCGCCTCCTCCTACCTCATTATACTACAAGTACTGCCTCCTCCTACCTCATCATACTACAGGTACTGCCTCCTCTACCTCATCATACTACAGGTACTGCCTCCTCCTACCTCATCATACTACAGGTACTGTCTCCTCCTACCTCATCATACTACAGGTACTGCCTCCTACCTCATTATACTACAGGTACTGCCTCCGCCTGCCTCATCATACTGCAGGTACTGCCTCCTTCTACCTCATCATACTGCAGGTACTGCCTCCTCCTACCTCATTATACTAGAGGTACTGCCTCCTACCTCATTATGCTACAGGTACTGCCTCCTCCTGCCTCATTATACTACAGGTACTGCCTCCTCCTACCTCATCATACTACAGGTACCGCCTCCTCCTACCTCATCATACTACAGGTACTGCCTCCTCCTACCTCATCATACTACAGGTACTGCCTCCTCCTACCTCATCATACTGCAGGTACTGCCTCCTCCTACCTCATCATACTACAGGTACTGCCTCCTCCTACCTCATCATACTACAGGTACTGCCTCCTCCTACCTCATCATACTGCAGGTACTGCCTCCTCTTGCCTCATCATAATACAGGTACTGCCTCCTCCTACCTCATCCTACTACAGGTACTGCCTCCTCCTACCTCATTATACTACAGGTACCGCCTCCTCCTACCTCATCATACTGCAGGTACTGCCTCCTCCTACCTCATCATACTACAGGTACCGCCTCCTCCTACCTCATCATACTACAGGTACTGCCTCCTCCTACCTCATCATACTGCAGGTACTGCCTCCTCCTACCTCATCATACTACAGGTACTGCCTCCTCCTACCTCATCATACTACAGGTACTGCCTCCTCCTACATCATCATACTGCAGGTACTGCCTGCTCCTACCTCATCATACTACAGGTACCGCCTCCTCCTACCTCATCATACTACAGGTACTGCCTCCTCCTACCTCATCATACTGCAGGTACTGCCTCCTCTTGCCTCATCATAATACAGGTACTGCCTCCTCCTACCTCATCCTACTACAGGTACTGCCTCCTCCTGCTCATTATACTACAGGTACCGCCTCCTCCTACCTCATTTTACTGCAGGTACTGCCTCCTCTTGCCTCATCATAATACAGGTACCGCCTCCTCCTACCTCATTTTACTGCAGGTACTGCCTCTTCCTACCTCATCATACTACAGGTACTGCCTCCTCCTACCTCATCATACTACAGGTACTGCCTCCTACCTCATTATACTACAAGTACTGCCTCCTCCTACCTCATCATACTACAGGTACTGCCTCCTACCTCATCATACTACAGCTACTGCCTCCTCCTACCTCATCATACTACAGGTACTGTCTCCTCCTACCTCATCATACTACAGGTACTGCCTCCTACCTCATTATACTACAGGTACTGCCTCCGCCTGCCTCATCATACTGCAGGTACTGCCTCCTTCTACCTCATCATACTGCAGGTACTGCCTCCTCTTGCCTCATCATAATACAGGTACTGCCTCCTCCTACCTCATCCTACTACAGGTACTGCCTCCTACCTCATTATACTACAGGTACCGCCTCCTCCTACCTCATCATACTGCAGGTACTGCCTCCTACCTCATCATACTACAGGTACCGCCTCCTACATCATCATACTACAGGTACTGCCTCCTCCTACCTCATCATACTGCAGGTACTGCCTCCTCCTACCTCATCATACTGCAGGTACTGCCTCCTACCTCATCATACTACAGGTACCGCCTCCTACCTCATCATACTACAGGTACTGCCTCCTCCTACCTCATCATACTGCAGGTACTGCCTCCTCCTACCTCATCATACTGCAGGTACTGCCTCCTACCTCATCATACTACAGGTACTGCCTCCTCCTACCTCATTATACTACAGGTACTGCCTCCTCCTACCTCATCCTACTACAGGTACTGCCTCCTACCTCATTATACTACAGTTACTGCCTCGTCCTACCTCATCATACTACAGGTACTGCCTCCTCCTACCTCATCATACTGCAGGTACTGCCTCCTCCTACCTCATCATACTGCAGGTACTGCCTCCTCCTACCTCATCATACTACAGGTACTGCCTCCTACCTCATCATACTACAGGTACTGCCTCCTCCTACCTCATCATACTGCAGGTACTGCCTCCTACCTCATCATACTGCAGGTACTGCCTCCTCCTACCTCATCATACTACAGGTACTGCCTCCTCCTACCTCATCCTACTACAGGTACTGCCTCCTACCTCATTATACTACAGTTACTGCCTCGTCCTACCTCATCTTACTACAGGTACTGCCTCCTCCTACCTCATCATACTGCAGGTACTGCCTCCTCCTACCTCATCATACTGCAGGTACTGCCTCCTACCTCATCATACTACAGGTACCGCCTCCTACCTCATCATACTACAGGTACTGCCTCCTCCTACCTCATCATACTGCAGGTACTGCCTCCTACCTCATCATACTGCAGGTACTGCCTCCTACCTCATCATACTACAGGTACTGCCTCCTCCTACCTCATCATACTACAGGTACTGCCTCCTCCTACCTCATCTTACTACAGGTACTGCCTCCTCCTACCTCATCATACTACAGGTACTGCCTCCTACCTCATCATACTACAGGTACTGCCTCCTCCTACCTCATCATACTACAGGTACTGCCTCCCTACCTCATCATACTGCAGGTACTGCCTCCTACCTCATCATACTGCAGGTACTGCCTCCTCCTACCTCATCATACTGCAGCTACTGCCTCCTCCTACCTCATTATACTACAGGTACCGCCTCCCTACCTCATCATAATACAGGTACTGCCTCCTCCTACCTCATCATACTACAGGTACTGCCTCCTCCTACCTCATTATACTACAGGTACCGCCTCCTCCTACCTCATCATACTGCAGGTACTGCCTCCTCCTACCTTATCATACTACAGGTACCGCCTCCCTACCTCATCATACTACGGGTACTGCCTCCTCCTACCTCATCATACTGCAGGTACTGTCTCCTCCTACCTCATCATACTACAGGTACTGCCTCCTCCTACCTCATTATACTACAGGTACTGCCTCCGCCTGCCTCATCATACTGCAGGTACTGCCTCCTCCTACCTCATCATACTACAGGTACTGTCTCCTCCTACCTCATCATACTACAGGTACTGCCTCCCACCTCATCATACTACAGGTACTGCCTCCTCCTACCTCATTATACTACAGGTACTGCCTCCTCCTACCTCATCATACTACAGGTACCAACTCCTACATCATCATACTACAGGTACTGCCTCCTCCTACCTCATCGTAGTATAGCTAGTAGAGCCGGTATGAATGCTTTTGTATAAAAGAAAGTATGTATAGTTTCTAATTAGCTTATTTCTCTGAGCTTGTTTCTGTGCATAAAGTGTTAGGATAGTCTGTAATTGTTAACCACCAATTGGTGCTGGCTCAAAATTATATTTTTATAAAGATGTTGGGTATTAACTATTGAAATAGCGAATTTGGAATGCTGGAATATCCGAGTCATCTATTCGTGTAAAGCAGAATAGGATAGGAATAAAGTTCTGTGCGTTCACGGGGAAGATTCGCCTATGTTGCTGTACCAGCCATAAGTCACTGTACGTGGTGAGCCTCATGAAAACAAACTAGTCTTGTCACCACCACATCACTCTGGCATTGCCGTGTTACCGCGCAGAACTTGGAGACGGCGGAGACGAGTCGCAACTTCGTCACCCTGCTGTTGGACGCTGCCCTGGACAGCTGTCGATGGAAGCTGGCCAAGGAGCTCAGCCGCTTCCTGCGCGCCATAGGTGAGCCCTGGGTGGGTGTGGTGTGGGGCTGCG
The DNA here is from genome assembly GCA_034440635.1 of Lepas anatifera. Taxonomy (NCBI): domain Eukaryota; kingdom Metazoa; phylum Arthropoda; class Thecostraca; family Lepadidae; genus Lepas; species Lepas anatifera. The sequence continues at coordinate 123,956 of JAOTON010002111.1, read as the reverse complement.
GATGGTGGGAGAGAAGCCAGAGGACTGAATGGGTGACTGATGCTGCCAAAGACTGACACGGGATAGTGCTGCTGATGGTGGGAGAGAAGCCACGGGACTGGATGGGTGACTGATGCTCCCAAAGACTGACACGGGATAGGACTGCTGATGGTGGGAGAGAAGCCACGGGACTGGATGGGTGACTGATGCTGCCAAAGACTGACGCGGGATAGGGCTGCTGATGGTGGGAGAGAACCACGGGACTGGATGGGTGACTGATGCTGCCAAAGACTGACGCGGGATAGGGCTGCTGATGGTGGGAGAGAAGCCAGGGACTGGATGGGTGACTGATGCTGCCAAAGACTGACGCGGGATAGGACCGCCGAGTGTCAGCGGCCAGTATTAGTTCGGCTAACTTTGTGTCATGTGTTATAGTTTGTCATGTCTCAAATCCTGATGACGTTCGCTGGCTCTCGGACCGGGATTTGATTGGATTCTGTAGTTGTTCATTTTCAAAAGCCATTGACAGTACCTCTTCAGCCGCGTGGTCTCGGCTAGGATTTCCACCCTCATGTTCCTTAGAGGGGAGCGTGACGCCCCTATATAGACTTGGGTTGCGGTAGCCATGTAAAAGAGCATGCCGCAAACCCTACTTGGTGTTTAATTTGTGTCTCAGATCTCACCGTTGGAATTTTGAAGCAAAATGATTAAGACAAATTAAGAAGTAACTCGTGTGAATTGTAAAAGTGTGCCGTGCGTTTCCCGGTAGAATTTCAACAAATATTCAGAATCAGAGCTACAGGTACTAGATATAGTTTAACTCGGCGCTATAGGTATATTGTATTATTTTTATCAAAATGTTGTTATATGTGATTGTGCAGTGGTTTGCATAGGCTGATAACCGAGGCAATAGGAGATAATAGGTTAAGAGATCTAGAGATCAATATAGGCTGACTACAAGAGGTAATAGGTGTGTGTTGACGTAAAGGTGCGTGATGACATAATTGGTATGGCATCATTCAGATGGCATATGACAATGACATAATTCAGATGGGCGTGGCTGAATTATGTTATTTTCGGGAGATAGCCTCTGCTTTAAATCCTTGACCGTGGTTATTCGGAGAATCTAACCGCCGTCTCCCTGACGCATTTCGTCATGTTCGCCTCTGTTGTTTTGGGCATTCATCAACATAAAAGTCGCAGTGACATGTGCTTGGACACAAGTCAGGATGGTGGTCTTACTATTCCGAATGACCGTTATATAGTGGCAGAATATAAATCGTTTTTAGCGTTACTTCGATCGTCACGGCTGTCGAATTCTCGATTTATCGGCGCTTTCTAGCCCACCACGACAGTCGGCAGTCCCGCCCGGAAAAATTATGTGTTCCATTTCCGTAATGTCCACTCTGAATAAACTACAACTGACGACACCATCTGAATTTCAATAGAGCAATGCGATTTCTTTTTAAAGGCTTCTGGTGATGCCTGTTCCTGTGATAGTTTTATTTCAATGGATCATTATGAAGTATTTCGTGACATTTTTGCCATGGGAAGGAAGGTTATCACGTGACAAATATAGAAGTGGTATACACGCTCGGGTTCTTGCCCCTCTGATCCCCCTTACAGATTCCCAGTAAGCGGTGCTACCAGTGAGTGGAGCCCCTGAGCCCCGTTCAGTGTTCAAAGCCACAACGCTGCGGGCAGCTCCGGCCTTAACGGCGGTAGCTGGCTTTGTATCTCTGGTAGGAAATGTAGATAAAGTATTCGTCACTTTTCAATATAAGCAGGTCGACTCAACAGAAAATCGGTAGGAAATGTAGATAAAGTATTCGTCACTTTTCAATATAAGCAGGTCGACTCAACAGAAAAATAGGCTCAGGTATGAAATGAATAATAAATTTGAAAAACATAATTCAGAAATCATCAGCATAGTTTCAGGTCAAGTTCGCCTTTCCGTCAGCTGTGTATTTATATCTGAATGCTCCCCGATCACAGTTCACGCTTACGATTTCTATGAGCCACATCCACAGCCCAATTGTGCCTGCCTGTGTGATACTGCCTGTTCGGAACATACTTTTGTGCACTGTGTGATGCCAAGCTCAACGGTATAGCAAAACATTTGCAACAGCAAAAAAAGGTATTCTCAGGTACCAATTCTACAATTGTATATTTTTTCTTTTAACTTCAGGGGACGAGGGGAAGTGAGAAAAAACAGTATGGAGAGGTAGTCATAGGAAAGAGAGAGAGATGGATGTTTAGCTTTAAATTGAATTAGAGCTTGGCTAGGAGCAGGTAAAGGTGGATGCCTTTTCTGAGCTCCCAGCTCAAATTATTCCAATGACAGAAAAGCAAAATCACTGACAATAGTCAACATTAAGCCATAAGCCTTGTGATTTTAGAAATAATTCCCGAAATATGATTTATCTGCAATGTCATTGTCATATCATTTCAAATGTCAAAATGCACAAACATTCCACTAAAAGCAGTGTAAAACCATTTGAAATTCCAATATCGTGAAGACGTTCTCCTAAAAGCCTAGTATTTATAAACGAAGTGGGCATTCAGATGAGAAAAGTAACACCTTTTACGCTCACTTTTTCGATTTTACATATACCTTTATGCATTTTGATTGCTACACACGGAATAAATATTCCTCACTTGTGTATAGTTTCTGCTTTAAAGGCGCCCCAAACATTCTGAAAACTGGCATTTAAAATGTTGTTTCTCAGCGTGAGGACTACGGTTTGCCTGTCGTTACCTTTCCCTCCTTGCGTTGTACACATTTTGATAGATTGGGCGTGTTCCAGCGCCTCCTCTAACTACCCCTAACCTCCTCCCAGAAGAGTAGAATATCCTGATCTAGTTTTCTATTGGATGGTAGAGTTTAGTAGAGACTTCTACCTCTTCTGGATCAGTTTGGAGGAAGTTAGAGGAGGCGCTGGAACAAGCCCATTGTGTGTGTGTGTTTGACCAGACCCGACGGACTTGGAGTCTCCGCGGGAGCTGAAGCACCAGCCCTCCCACATGACGCCCCCGGTGTCGCCCAACGAGGAGGACCTCTCGCTCGTCTACGGCACCATGCAGGTACGCGCCCCGCCTGCACACTGCACTCAGCTGTGTACCGCAGAGCACCTCTGGCGCTTGCAAAGTGTGCCCTCGCCCAGATATCAAGGCTGTTGTTGGTGCCGCCTTCAGTTGATCACACGGATCTGGAGAGGCTTGAAAGCCCTCACCAGAGCCGCCAGCGTTCCTTCGTTGTGTATATGTCGAAGGGCGAATCTTTCTGAGAAGTCGCATGTTTCGTGAACGCCACAATGCAAACGCCTTTGCTGCGTCTCAGTATTCAGACGTGATGAGGTACAACTAACAAGTCTCTGGACGGTATGTGTCCTTTCTACGTTTTTTTAATTTTCTGGTTCGACAATGAAAGTTTGTGGCTAGTTATAACGTATTGTTCAATTCTTGAATCCCATGATTGCGCGTATGGATTGCTGTTACCAGTCGGACAGTCACTCGCCGCCGAAATTTGTGCGTGACCTCTGCTGCCCCGTGCGTCTTTGCTTGACCTCTGCTCCCCCGTGTGTCTGTGTGGGACCTCTGCTCCCCTGCGTCTGTGTATGACCTCTGCTCCCCCGTGCGTCCGTGTATGACCTCTGCTCCCCTGTGCGTCCGTGTATGACCTCTGCTCCCCCGTGCGTCCGTGCGTGACCTCTGCTCCCCCTGCGTCTGTATGTGACCTCTGCTCCCCCCGTGCGTCCGTGTGTGACCTCTCCTCCCTGTGTGTCAGGTGCGTGGCCGCAGTTTGAGCACCTCGGCCAACCCGCGTGTGGAACACAAGCAGGTGACGCGCACCAACAGCGACCAGCGGGCCGTGCGGCGCCGCTCGGCAGGCCAGGAGCGCGCCGACGTGGCCGAGACCGCCCACCAGCAGCTCTTCATTGACCAGGTGCGCCGGCTGTATAGGTCAGGGCTGGCCTCTCGTAGAAATGGCATGAACTCCTCAGTGTGTGGGACGGGGGATGGTGGCAGCAGCAGTAGGTAATCAGCCAGAGAGTATGCTTACTGAAGTCGGACGGTGTACGAGTCGTCTGCACGGGTGTAAACTGACACGTTTATTCTGTACGGGATATTTGGAATCATTAAATGGACGTTTCCCCGTGGATTGGGGTTTTCTGCCTAGCACTTTGGCCTGGCTAACATCGGTATATAGTGCTAAACCATCCGTCCATCATCGGTACCTGCAGTCTGATCAGAACCCCGCCGCCCCGGCCCTGCCCCTCACCCATCCTCCCTTCACCAGGTGCTGGAGCGGCACGCCCGTAAGCTGCTGCAGCAGCGCCGCCTACGGGACCTCGGCTGGTTCGCCGCCCACATGAACTTCCGTCTGGTGGAGTGGCTGCGCCGCGAGCGGTGGCGCGCCGCGCTCGTCGACGACCTGGTGGCGGCGCTGCGCCAGCTGCACCACGACTTCCAGTGGCCGTACCCCGTGCCGCCGCAGCAGCTGGAGACGCTGCTGGCCGGCAGTGTGGCGGCGACGGTGGCGCCGCCGCCGGCCGCGCCGCTCACTAACGGCCTGGCCACGGTGGAGAGGCGGCTGCAGGCGCTGCACATCCACACGGGTGGCGACAGCGGGTACCTGAGCGAGGCGGGCCGGCCGGCGGCGGTACCAGGGGCGGTGCCGGCCGAGACGCCGTCCCCGGTCACGCAGGACGCCCGCCTGCTGCCGCAGCTGACGACAGGTCAGATGAGAACCTCAGACCGGAACACTGCGCCCGCCTCAGACTCGAGGTGGTCGGCGACTCAGGGTGTTGTTCTTGTGCCTTATCCTGATTGGCCAGCCACCTGCACGATATTTGTTGGTGGCGGAATTGGCGGGACGGGACCCAAGCCGCTAAACGTGCCACAGGTGGATATGTGAGAATCTCACGTCGGATGCTTCCCATGGATTAGGTTTCCTGGAAACAGGAAAGCTGAAGTGAGATGGAGTACAGTAGATGGTGCTTGTATGCGGCGGATGTTGCTCTGGTTGTAGTTGGGGTGGCTGTTGTGCGCGCTGACGTGCTGCGGGCGGCCTCGGCAGGTCACGGCGCCGACACAGCCAGTCTGCTGAGTGAGGAGAGCTGCTCCGTAGCCTGGCCCGAGGAGGAGCCGGCCGCGCCGCCAGAGACGCCTGGCGGCCGTCCGGAGAGTCGCGACGGCGCCCGGCTGCTGCAGTTGGACGTGGCGGCGCGCGGCACCCACCAGGCTCAGGTCCAGCTCAGGTCCGTATATGGCATATACAGCAGGTCCAGGCTCAGGTCCGTATGTGGCATATAATGAGGTTTTATCGGGTGGGCAATAGCACCAGGTCCAACTCCTGCGGTCTATATGTGATATATATTAGGCCCTGGTCCCACTGCTCAGGGCAATATATGGGATATACCGTTTGCTCAGACCCAGCCAGGTTTGCATAGCTGATCCACGGAGCAGACCCAGGTTCAGCTTAGGCTGGTGTATCTGAAACGCAACAGGTCCAAGCCCGAAACATATTTTTCATTTTAATCTGGGGATGATTTGGGTTTCTTTAGATCATCCCTGGCTTTCTCGGCTGCTGTCTGGGAACCCCTTTCACATTGCATCAGTCATTAGCTTCTGATTCCTCCCAACAGCGGCCGGCTGACCCTCCCCTACCACGCGCAGCTGCAGAGTCAGTAGCTTGTGCCTGTCCTCCCGACAGCGGCCGGCTGACCCTCCCCTACCACGCGCAGCTGCAGAGTCAGTAGCTTGTGCCTGTCCTCCCGGCAGCGGCCGGCTGATCCCTCCCCTACCACGCGCAGCTGCAGAGTCAGTAGCTTGCGCCTGTCCTCCCGGCAGCGGCCGGCTGACCCTCCCCTACCGCCGGCAGGTACCTGCTGCAGATTATGCTGGAGGCGGAGTGCGTGGAGTGGGCGCTGCTCATCTCCATAGTGCTGCGGGACGCGCTGGCCGTGGTGCGCATCATTCAGATGACGCGGGCCTCGGAGACGGCGGAGGGCCTGGCGCCTCTGCAGGCGGCGCTGCGGGCCGTCTCCGCCTGGACCGTCAGCGAGTGGTGAGTGCTGACGTCATTAGGGAAGGGTCGGCCACGGTAGATATGAAACCGGCCTGAGGAGGGATAGCAAAAATATAAAAATAAATTTCGATTTTTATGTCACAGTTATAACAGTTTGAACCTTCATCCAAGTGTTTTGTACGTTTTAGTTTATTTTCCCGCTCATTGGATATGCGACGCAGGGATTCACTTTTGTTCAACTCGGGTACATACTCTATAGCCATGACGAGGTGAAGCCCACGTCATTGGTGTATTCCCGGTCCGCCATCCGCCGCTCCGCCTGGTAACACCTCCCCGGCTGGCAGCGCTGGCTACCAGCCGTTCCTGCAGCTGGTCGCGCGACAGCTGGCCACTGACCGCGCCCCAGCCGCGCCGCTGCCCCTCAGCGCCACCTGCGCGCGCTCCCGGCACGCCAGTGCTGCCGCCGCCGGCGCGCCGCTGGCAGAGGAGACGGAGCCGGGACCGCCGGAGCCGCCGGCGCCGCCGGAGCCGATGCCGCCCGAGCCCACGGAGAACGGTCTGCCAACCGAGGTGGAGCCGGGCGGCTGCCGTGTGATGTAGACGCTGCGACGGCGGGTAGTTTTGGCGCGGGAATTACGCGCCGTTATCTGACCATGACATTGTGTGTTGGCGCCACCTGGGCCGCTGTCAGGAGTGGTGTCACATTGAGTGTGTGTGTCTAACCATGAGCGTGACGGCGTATTCTCCGTTTGTACGAATGTGCTGTGAGCTGTGGTGGTGCTTTGGCGCTAAGATGCTGGTGCGAGTAGTGGGGCTTCCTACTGTCATTGTATGTTGCGTGACAGTGAGATCTGCCGACGGGCTGCTTCTGAGAAGATGCCAGAATGGTTTCCATGGTAACCAGGCCGGGACAGTTATCGAGCATGTGTAGAGTGGATGCTGCGTCGTGTCGGGAGCGTAGAATTGGGCCCAGCTTACTGAGGGACTCGGCCCAACAGGATAGTTTCACCCACAAGCATGCAACAGACTGTAACAAACTCCAGGTACAAGTGAGTGTATGTGCGACGGGTTTATTGGCGTTACGATGACACGAGACACAGTGGCGCGGCTCTGCGGTAAGTGTGACTGACATGACCCGGCGCCCCCCTGGTCGGCCCCTGCGTCCGGTCTAACGTGGCTTACACACACGGCATGTCTATGTACCAGCTGCTCGGCGCGTCTGAGGGGGCTGCAGGAGCGGAGTTCTTGTCGCCGCTCTGTGTGTATACGACGTACTACCCTGTGATACAGAGTGCTACAGCGCCGGTCCTCGCCCAGCTGGCTCGCCGGCCATTTAACCGAGAAGTGAAACGGTAGGGAAGAGAGGTGCTGGAGGTGAAGTGACGAGTTACGGATGATTTTCGCCGTCCGTGTCAGTGTACAATCGGTGTACCATTCCTGCCATGTGGAGGTACCGGCCCGCTGAGCTGGTACGGGCCCGTACCGATGCCCCCTGCCGTCCGCACGCGGCACCGCGCGGTCCACCACCGCCAGCCTTAGCCTTTGCCAAATTTAACGAATGCTAGATGTGGTGGTTGTGTGTGTGTGCACCGTTGGCTAGCGATGGCTCGTTTTTAGGATGAACTTGAACGTTCCGTGGGCCAAGGAAGCGTGCATGGCACGTGTTTAAAGCCTAGGAAATGCAACCATAATGTGTTTTTTAATAGGAATAGTTATTTTGCTCGAAGTCTAACATTCTTGGTGTTGTATTTCTTACAGAAATGCAACTGTATATTTATATTTTCTGAAAATGATTGTTCTTGTTTTTTCTCGAACTGGATTGTGGTAGGATTGACATCAGACAATGCATCGTTGGATGCTGGCTCACTGTTTCCTGTGATGCGGTGAGTAACGGTCCTTTCGAAACCCTGCTCACCCCTCCCCTCGGTCCAAGCAATACTGACGGTGTCATCTCAATGCTGAACCTGTATCGGCGGGCTCTGCGTGAATCGACTTCGTGAGCCGGGGTAACGTTGGGATTTACCTCGGCTGTGCACCTGTTGCCCATCGCGAAATGTCTGAGCTCTGGAAGTTATACAAACATGGGATCTGTACGTACCTACCCTCGAGTGGTTTTGCTGTTTCGCGACAGGAGTTGCCGGCCGTGTAGAAGTGATTGGAAGTGCGTGGAAGGGGAAATACCGGAACCGCAGTGATGACCGGAACTCCCAGCGTACAACTGACGACGGTGTGACCAGACGCATCAGTCGGGCACGGCGGGTACAGTCATACTGGCGGGTACAGTCGGGTACGGCGGGTACAGTCGTGCCGGCTGGTACAGTCGGTACGGCGGATACAGTCGGTACGGCGGGTACAGTCGTGCCGGCTGGTACAGTCGTACCGGCTGGTACAGTCGGTACGGCAGGTACAGTCGGGTACAGCCGGGTACGGCGGGTACAGTCGGGTACGGCGGGTACAGTCGGTACGGCGGGTACAGTCGGGTACGGCGGGTACAGTCGGGTACAGTCGGTGCGGCGGGTACAGTCGGTGCGGCGGGTACAGTCGGGTACGGCGGTACAGTCGGGTACAGTCGGGTACGGTCGGTACGGCGGGTACAGTCGGGTACGGCGGGTACAGTCGGTACGGCGGGTACAGTCGGGTACGGCGGATACAGTCGGGCACGGCGGGTACAGTCGGGTACGGCGGGTACAGTCGGGTACGGCGGGTACAGTCGGGCACGGCGGGTACAGTCGGGTACGGCGGGTACAGTCGGTACGGCGGGTACAGCCGTACCGGCTGGTACATGGCAACACCAGGGCGAAGGGAAACAGTATCGCCCAGCCGATCAACCGTCTGACTTCACACACAAAAGTCCAGAACGACGAGAGTGCCCGGGCTACTTCAGCGAGAGCTGACCATGCGTTGACGAAAGCGCCGCAGTCAAACATGTACCCGCAGTGTTCCGTCACGTCAGGCTGCAGTTTTCGTCCGACTGGGATAGAACCAGGTTATCCCTTCCCAGCCTGGGAGGTCCGATCGGGCCATTTTCGGTCTTGTTTTAATCATTTCGAGACGAGAATTTGAACGAGTCGCACATCGCTGTTCAGGTTTCTAGGGTCATCAGTTTGACAATTTATGACAAATTTACATCAGCTCTGGTCAACGGGTTATGACGTCATTTCTAAACCCATGTAAAGCGATTTTGGTAAAAAAACCAAAACTCTATATTATTCCTTGAACGAGACAAGACACAGTCTTATATTTGGCATCATAGTAATGAGCATGACCTAAGGATTCGAATGGTATGAAGCATGACTTTATTGAAAGGTCATTATTTGACCCAATAAGGTCATGTTGCATATCACTTGAATCCTCAGTTCAATACGAACAAGATGATGTTTTTTGTTTGTTCTAGATCGTGGTTCCCGCGTTATAGGGGCTTTCTAAATGGGGATAAATTTGATCCATTTTGGCCCACTGGCCCACTGTGGACATCATGGGCCAACGGGGTGGAAAACGCTTCCAGCAACGTTTCAATTTTTGCTGTATTACTTCCGGTTCCTGAGGTCGTAGGGGTCCGATCGGACCGCACAGGCGTTGCTGTGTTCGAAGAGTCCAGGCGGTGCCGGGTGTAACAATACGATGAAAATAATCCCCCCAGTTTGACCTGATCGTCTGCGGTGTGGAAGCCTCTGGTGCAGTCGTAGCCGGTGATGACTGGCGGTCGTTTGACGGAAACGCAGGTCCCTCTTAGGACAAACAAACGCCTGTGTGTCAAACACCGAAACTGGGCACTGCATGCCAATGATCTGTGACAGGATAGGCACTCTTCTGCGCCCTTCCATAAACAGATGTCGCTTTACTGCCAAAGGCCACCATCTCCCATACGGGTCCTTCGCTTCCCTATATTTTTCAAATACCCATTCCCTAAAAACGCCCCCAAATTTCTGTCGCAAGAAGGCGCTCTGAAATTCTCAAATAATGACCCTGAGGGCATGGGCGTCGAAAGTGGGGCGCAGGAAATCGTGTCCGCCAACCTTTGGAATCAAGGGGCGCGCCCCACTCCCCCCACAGTTTTGGAACTCGGTCCAGGGTTTTTTTGCATTTTCTCCGTATTACCTACGTGAGAAGCCATTTCTGAAGCATGGCGGTGTCTTAGTGTTTTCAAAAACAACCGATATGAAGGAAAAAGAAAGCCTCGGTCATCGCGAGTTCAGGGCCCACCCCCCTCCCCAGTAAAGTTCCGTGGCGACGCCCGTGCCTCAGGAGTGTGTTGGTGCCCCTCCCTCAGCGGGTTCATACGTCTGCAACTGGCCTCAGTGACCAGGTGTGGCGCCTCGGTAACCCTCACTCCTGGTGTCAGGCCATTTTTCAACATGTTAACTGGGGGCCATTTGCCCCCCCCAGTCGGCTGAAATGCCCCCCCAGTGCCCGGAAATTGGCCCCCAGTGAAAAAGACAGATGAACTAAAATTGAACAAACTCGACCTCACCTGACGAAAATGAGACAGAACACCACCTGACAATAACAATTTTGTTCTATTGCTCATCCCAAATTGGCAATGCACAAAGATTATGTTAAAACTTTCTACCTGTGGCTGTCTACTCTATCGTGCAAAAACGAAACAAAGCGCGTAGTTACAGGGAAATCCCGGCAAAGCAGCCTCAGCACCAACTAATCACAACGCTGGAGATAGCCTACAACTAATCAAACATCGTGTTATAACCGATCGGAAGCCCAGCTAGTACCGTGGGATTACAGGGAAAAGAGTTGGAGATGCCATATGACCCTGGCAGTTGGTCCGTCGATAGCCACAAAAAATAGTAACTGGTTTTAGTAATTATTAACTAAATTTCCTAGATGATTTGGACAGCAACAGCCACACATCATAGTAGGTATGTATGTACATACGACTTATCTCGATTTAGACAATAAACCACATGTGTTCGATACTTCAGGAATTTGCTTACCTTGCTATAATCTTAAAAGAAAAATAAGAAAATAACTAGTTTACCATTTCGAATACATTGCGGTAGAATCAGGGCTGCCAGCCTGGCCATTTTGTGGCTAAATATTTCAAATTTGGGCTTTTTGTCGTGTTTGGCCGCGTGATTTTTTCGGTTGGCCCTCTCTTGGAATCTGACCTTTGGCCCTTTTTCTAGCAGCTGGCACCTAAGCTCTTTTTGGTTTGTCTCTTGTATAAATATAATTTCTCTTGGCCTTTTCTGGGCTTGAATAAGATGTTCTGACACCAATAAAGGAACAGAGCAGCAGAAAAAATTGCTATGCCAGTGGGAGGGAGGGACAGAACTCTATGAAAAAAACGATAAAAAATGAAAACTACAAAAAACCGGACGCGAAGGATGCAATACTATAGGCGCCCTTTGGGTGGAAAGTCGATGGCAAAGTGCGCCCTCTGAGGCTCCATCCTCCCACTCCCGCTAACCAAAATCAGATCCACCACCGTTGAAGAGCAAAAAATTCACTGTTGGAAAAGCAAGAAATATATCAAATATTAGCGGGGATTGGTGCGGCCGAGATAATTGATGATGATAACAAATTTTCTGTTTATGTGGATAAAATCATTTGGTAGCAACGCGGGATTGGAGGGGCACTCCTGGCTTCCTATTAACCCGCGCCCCACCGGGGGTCCGGTGCCACCTTCGCTCCACCGAGGGCATCGATGAGCCCCTTTCTAACTCCGAAAATATGGGGGTTAGCGCAAATCTGTAAAGGTCATTAGAAAAGTTGTGTGACTTCATTATGTTTTTACTTCACATGTTTAGACGCTCAGGTGAATGTTTTGACCTCCAGACGTCAAGTTGGGTCACGATAGGCTATTTCTACTAAAATGCTTAAGAAACCTGGGCATGGCTCTCATGCCATTAGAGCTATTGAAATTTACTATAATATGGTTGATAGGAAAATGCCAGGGCTTTCTCTGCTATGTGGAACACAATGACCTCCCGCCAATGGTATGACCTCCAGAGGGCACCTCTTGACCTGACATAACCTGAGGTCGCGGAAGGTCATATACCTTGCCGTATATCAAATAGAAGCCATTGATGATACATATACGATGACGTTTAATTCAGCGCTCTAGCTTGATGAGGTTAAAAAGTGCGTCAAAATACTGCTTTTGATTCCTGATGACCTGTAATGACCTCAGATAGGTCAAAGGGAAAATATCGCTCCTGGAATTCGTGAAAGGGTGGCCAAGAAGGTTTTCTGAGAGAATGGAGCATTTCCAATTATTTTTGTGATTTTAAGATCAAACGACAGCTTTTTCCATGTTTTTTCTATGGGAAAGTTCACCTTGTGACCTGACCTCAAGTCACCAAATAAAATAATTCCGGATACCTATACATTTTGCAAACCCTGGAAGGGTCATCAGGTGTATACATTTTCAAATCAGTGGCCTTAGTAAGAAATGATACAAGAATACAAAAAATCGATCAGATTAGAAATGTAGCTAATGTAAAGCTCAAAAGTTGAAGTGAGGTTACCTTGGTTGACCTTGCCTGGTGACCTGACCTATTGTGGCCCGGGGTAAAAATTGTTAGCGAGGGAGGGAAAATGATGGACTGAGAAATATACCCCTCAACCATGGTGCTGCACCTCGTCGTATTTCTGTAATTCTGAAAAACCTTAAGGGGCCATCGTTGTTCCCCCGGTGGGACGAAGGTTAAATGGGTAGTGCGTTAAAAAGATATTGCGTCATATCAAGAGCAAACTGTCAAAAATTTGTTTTAAACAGTGACACAAGTTGTTTTTCTGTGAGTTTATGATTACTGTGAGGGGTCGTTTTAGTCTCAAATTTGACTTCTGTGATATTTATTTGGCTGTTTTAGTAAAAATAAAATTTGAGCCCTTTTTGGCCCTGCTCCTAACTCGGTTTGGCCCTTTTCTGCTGAAAAAACTTGGCAGCCCTGGGCAGCATCTACAATCTTTAGAATATGGAAAGACACAAAAATTGGAAACATTTTTACCACGGGCGCTTCTAGGTCTTATTAACGCCTCCTCCCCTCAAATGGGGTGTTGATCCCCTGAAGACACATAATGGTCAGCATAAGAAATGCCCCCCCCCCACTGACATTGCCTTAAAAATGCCCTGCCTGGTGTACACCTTGAAACCAAATACAACGTGGTGAACGTTATCTACAACACCGCCGACTTGCTCCAACAAAGGGACGCACCCAATGAACACTAACCTGGTGGATGGTCTCCCATTTAGGTATTTGTCTGGGGACAGAATCTTGGTTATAATCCCACTGACGGATCCAAGGAGGGGGGCCAAATGGGCCGTGACCCCCACCAAAGCCTAACATAGTATTATTGGCCCCCAAGTAACAAATTTCTACCGTTTTTTTATTCTTAAAAATTCTGTTTTTGCGATTTTTACTCGATTTAGCCTGTCTCCAAAACGTTGGTTTGGTCGCCTCCAAAAGTTTCCCCTAGTTCCGACAATGTCTAATCCAACATTTTGTGAATGGTTTGTGCCTGTTGCTACTGGCTGGAATTATTTCGAAATTTCCAGGTTTTCAAAGCTGAAAACGTGCTTGCTGTTACATTCAAATTTAGATAGTTGTGCTTTCCGTGCACGAACAAGATGATTATGGGGAGCATTGGCGGATCCAGCAGCAACTTTTGGAGGGTCAAACTAATGTTTTGGGGAGATGCTAAATTTGAGATGAAAAGAACGCAAAAATATGGTACTTTTAAGAAGAACGGCTAAAATTTGGATCTTGAGGAGGACCAGAAGATACTATTTTAGACATTGAGGGGGCCACAGTCCCTTTACCCCCTCCCCCTTCCTGCTTGGATCCGCCAGTGGTGGGGAGTAACCAACGTAGCTACGTTTTAGAGTCGTCGGATGAAAACGCAAAATACATATCCGTGCGGGATCTCGAGGCGGGGCTGTTTGGCGCATATGTTGTAACTACCTGGGGAATAGCGGCTTACACTGAAGGAGGCCGTGTGTTCCTCCCGGTGGCCCTGCGTCAATATTTGCCATAAATTATGCAGCTATTTACCGATGCCTCGCTACTACTTGCGATGCGATATTTTGAAGTCTGTTTCCGTTTCTGTTTTTACCGGCCGAAACGTTTTAGCCGATGGGTTGTGTACGAGTGGTTTGAGAGGCCATCGTCTATTTCTGAAGCTAAATTCGTGACTTGTAAGCTCACCCTCAAAAATGGCACACACGTGCGCATGCGCGTCGTAAGAGCACCGCACCCCTCCCCGCCTGGCGCCTAGGGGCGGGGTCGGCGCGAAGTGGCTGCCGGTCCACCAGCGGACGAGCTTGCCGTTAGACCACCGCCGGACCTGCTGAGGGGAGGTGGTGCCGAGGTGCCGGGGAGAGGACGAACCTGCAGTCAGACCAGCTGAGGGAGGCCGAAGAGAGCGTCGGCCCGGAGATTGAGCGTCTGTCACGGGGATAGCGGATGAATGCTCGGCTGTACGTTTCCGTGCTGTTTTTCTGAACAGACTTAGTGTAAACAAGCTGTCGTCTTAGTGCGAGGGACGAGGAGAAATCCCTCGGGACTGTATAATCTAAAGTGGAGTTGAAATGTCACAGTGAGTGAAAAACGACTGAAGTTGGGGGGCGCGTCTAAAGGTCAGTGTTCAGCTGTATCGTTGGATCCGGTCTCGGAGGCTTCCGGAGCGTAAAGCTGACCAGCTGCTCAGCTTGAAAGCACAGCAATGTCGCTTATCAGGTGAGCGCTCCGTATCAAAGGTCTGCACATCTTCCCAATGCTAACTGAATGGTTCCTCTGTGCACTGCTTGAAGCGCGCTGCTGCAGGGGGTGATACTCTTCCAGGCTGCACGCGTAAACTCTGCGCTAACGCTGATAACAGTCCCTAATGAGAGCTTTGTCTTCTGTGAATGAAGCCCGTGCGTGACTCGGCGTCAGGGCCGGCCACCGAAATTCCCGGCTCCTGGAACTTGAATACCACCCAAACCCACTGATTTAGTGCTTATCGGTACCTTCACTGCTGGTTATTACGGCCCCATACCACCTATGCAGAATAACCACCGCTAACGCCAGCATATGATCGAAGGTATGTGTCATTTTAGGTGAGGCACGTATTTGAGGGTTATGATTATGCGACTTTAGTTTGATTATAATTTTTCCACGGTGACATAATTCCCATGGGTAAAATACGGTCCGAATGGGACTGTCCATCAGGATAACAATGGAAGCAGTAACTCCTTAAAGTGCTTTCACCAGCACTTTAGCACAGATCGCGCTAAAGTGCTGAGGAAATAGCCCTTGATGGAGTGGATTAGCATTCCGATACGGATCGCACTTTGGCCATAGAACCTAGGTCAATATGCTCGAGCAAAGGGAAACATGTTTCGTCGGCTTCACCTTTGGTTTCAAATAAACGATGATATTCTACACTTCCTTGCTTTTCCCGGGAGAGAAGTGTATGCCAAGATTTTAAACACCTCCTTTCATTTTGCCACCAGAAATATGATTTGGTTTTTGTGGCACTTCATGTCTGCAAAAGAGCGGTTCCATTGTGCTGGCCTTTCGGGCTGCGGCCGGCGCGGTGATTATTTCCGCCTTTTCAAGCTGCAGTAAATCAAAAGTGGACCGTTAAGAACCAGTGCGACAAAGGCAAGGCCATTAAAAGCCAGCGCATTGAAGGATCCGATTTTGAATGCGTTGCATCTCAGAAAGCATGCCTAAAAGGATTAGTGTGTACCATAGTGGCTCTATTTTTGAACATTTGGGTCCCGGTGTTGGTGCGGCAAGCTTTATAAGTGGTGTAGGCAGGTTTCCAGCAAGACGAGATTTCATGTCCAGGACTGTCACGGGAGCAAGAAAGAAGACTTACAAGCATGATGTCGGTATCCCGCTATACATCTGGGGTTGAATCTAAAGGGTTGACGAGTTACCAGTTCGATAGTTTTTGTTATAGGAAAGTAACGCTAGACTCATCAAAAATAGAATTGGTTCTGGTTTCAGGAGGGGTATTGTCGGAATTGTGTGGACCAGTATTCAAACGTAATTGCTTTCAGCATATTCTCCATGCCTGCCCAATTTTCGCCAAGTATCTACTATCAAATCGTGGAGACAGGTAGCTGATAGACGCACGGTCAACGCATCAGCTGGCGTCATCCAATCATCTTTGGTCCCGGCCAGAGCCCACATCCTGCCCCAGCTACGCGGCGCGAAGTTAGCTCTAACGTGCACCAATGTGGGGCTCACGCGCCGAGAGTCCGCCGTCTGACACCACTGCCACGCTCAGTAACGGCACTGCCGGGACACCACCGGCCGATTAAATGTCTCTACCTCCAGCTGATTGTGAGC
Organism: Lepas anatifera; assembly: GCA_034440635.1. Lineage (NCBI taxonomy): Eukaryota > Metazoa > Arthropoda > Thecostraca > Lepadidae > Lepas > Lepas anatifera. Next base: position 107,645 of record JAOTON010002111.1, on the reverse strand, counting down.
AGATACTCGCCCACAGGGAGTGTCCATTTCCTGTCCTCGGCTGCTGCAGCCTGGTTAAAACTGCCCTCCCGGACAGAGCAGACGGGTTGGCGCGGCGTCAGTAGTCCCCGATCGCTGCCCATCAGAACTAGCCTGATTACTACCGACGGCCGCCCCTCCTGTCCGGGCCTTTGTCCCGCTGCGTCGGATCGCCTGGGCGCACCCAAAAACCCACCGGTGGCCCATGATTTACTCCTATTTGGTCCTTTCCTCTTCCTGCCCAGCCGAAAGCGGCCATTGTGAACGTGCACGAGGCGTGTTTTTGTGTGCTAATGATGGCGAGTTTTCATGCCGATGATGGCCTCATCCATCAAGTTAATGACGGCGAATGCGACACTTACAACAAAATGATGCGCTGGACGTTCTCTAACATTTGCTGAGGATGTATGAGAGCTGAAATGCGAAAAATATGTGTGTCTCAAGCGAAAAAAATGAAAAAGGCTTCTAAGAGATCAGAAAATATTCGAATGCAGATTTTAGGTAGGGTAGTGGCTACTTAAGGTTTATGACTGGCAAGGTGCTGGCATTGCTATGCCTTTGCTTCTCGTGATGGTCTGTCAAAGATGTGTACCAGTCACCTGTTAAATATATCCAGCCTGGTAAATGTGGTCTATCATTGTATATGTACGATCCACGTTTGTGTTGAATCGATGCCATCCCACCATAGCCAATTACACCGCCTTAAGATTCAAGCCGACGGTCGCCCGAGTCCAAAGCTGATTGCATCGGCTGCAAAGGCTTAGCGTGAAGCGAAGTTTTATTTCGCGGACAAGCTGAGGCTGAGACAATCTAATTCATGTTTCGAATTCTGGCCGTTGTCTTCGCAAGGAAGACGTGTCTCCCGAACGGGTTAACCAGATGTGACCCCACCTCCCAGCCCCTCAAAAGGGTTTCATTTTACTTACAAGTTATTCATGCTTATTGATGTGGACTTACCTGCACAAATGCTCTCAGATTCATGCTAAGTTAAATGCCCTGGTAGTGATTTCCCATACTATCTACTGTTAAATTTTGGCTCCGCGTCCTCCCCCCCCTCGCCACTCATTGTGGCCAGGTTGGAGCTCATCCGCCCCCTCCCCCTCCAGTAAAAACCCGTGACGCCGCCCCTGATTCTGGTCATCGATTTGGCATCTGGGCATAATTGCTGTCTCGTTGGACGAATTGCCTTAAACTGAAATTTGGAATCCCGTATAATGTTAAAGATTATGGTTACACCACAATTATATCTATGGAGGGAGACTTTCAATTTTATTTGTGTTCGACCTTGTCCTAAGAGCGATGAATTTGAACTGATTTTCTAATTAGCTATATTTAAAGCAAATCTAAATCATGAGAAATTAAAAGGATTCAATGGTGTAGTCTTTGCGCGTTGAACTTCCACACCGCTGGCCATGATTCAAATCCCGAGCGGGAATAGTTGATAAAGATTTCCTGATCTGCAATATACCCTTCCAAAAGGAGAGTTGGCGACGCCATATTGCCTTAGCAATTATTGCGTCGTTAAATTCCAAGTCTTGACAAAAAATTAGCTTACCGGAAAGTTATTTCTCAGAAATCATGCCTTCGCAACTGTGGAACAGTAAATGTCTGAACGCAGGTCTCTATGTCGGTATATTTTGTCTCAATAGTATCGTGCCTGTAATAGTGCGGTTCGGGATATGACGGTAGATTAACTGGGAAATGATATTTTAGAACCATATCCCTAATCATCACCACCATTGCGGATTTAGGACACCCCAGTGATGGTAATTGTGATAATAGGGGCGGGGTTTTCAAACATCCTGGACTGAACGGATAAACACCCGGAAACTGGAACGATAGATATGAAACAGACTATACATATGTGTGTTGTTGCTTCTAAATAGGACATAAAATATCCAAACGCCAGCTCCGAGCTTTAGCGACTCACTGCTCAAGGCTGTGACCCCATCCATTCGTATCTGAGAGCCTGCGTCCATGCTCACGCGGTCGAAGATGCCACAGTCTGACCCACCAGTAACTGCAGCAGCCATTCTGTGGAAGTTAGGGGTGGTGAAGGTGCCCGAGGCACAACGAATGGGCCTCCGGAGCGGGTTGAATTTCCCAGCATGATTCCGTTGAAAGGAAGGCTGAGCGAATTCCAGTCCAACTAGCCATAATTTTGCATGTCCGTTCGGAGTATGAGCAATTGCGCATAATTCAGTGAGTCAAGTCATAGTCAAGACCATAGGTGTGATTAATACGAGATTGAATCGCTGTACCTCCCACCGTGAATCGGATAGTTTATTCAACACCGTCCTCTCTCCTCCAAAAAGTGCACTTCTGCGACGGCCTGGGGGGGCGGCCTCATGTGTACAGAGCTCATTGGTATCCGAGTTACAGTCGGGTGGGTTGCGTCAGCGCTTACGTGGTTTCATCCGGACCGATGGCCAGCGGCGAATACTTTCAGTGCCGGATAACGGCAGAAACCGGAGACTTCCACTCACGGATAACCGCGAAAACCGGAGACTTTGACTGCATGATAACCACAGAAACCGGAGAATTCCACTGCCGGGTAACCGCGAAAACCGGAGGCTTCCACTGCCGGAAAACCGCAAAAACTGGACTGGGTATTTTCAGCGATGACGAACTACACAAACGAGCCACGTAGGTTGCGAAGGTGCAGTTGGGTGTCTCAGGACAAAGTGGGGAGCAGGCGGCACCAGAAGCGGAGCAATTCTGGCACACTTACGCAGCAGGTCCATCCGATATGCTCGCTGTCTGGATATTTATTTGCTCAGTAGCCCAGGCACTCTCGATGCGAAGTTATCTCTCCTCAGATTGAAACACCAATGCTGGAACAAAATGACAAACGCAAATCAATGAATGGGTGGCTCACTCGATCCATCAAGCAAGCTCTCTTCGATCCTCCGACTCTTCGCCGAGGTGGTCACGCTGGCCAGGTCCTGAGCCATCATTCACCTCCCCCCCTTCGGGGAGGGTATCAGAAGCTGTCGTCGACGTCCTCCGTTCTGGTAAACTCGCCGGCCGGCAACGCTGAGCGGTAGCCTGACGAATGTTTGTCCGATCACAGGCCGGAGGATTCAACGCCTCCGCTTTTTAAACCACAAGGCCGTGTTTATCCAAACAACAGAAACTTTGTTTGTGGTTTGAATGCAACATTAATGGGAGTCCAGGAGGCTAATGGGATTTCGCTCACAGGGGATGGAAAATCCGTTGGAAAACGTCATGCAGGTATATACCCATATACGTCCAGTTTCTTACACTTTTCCTCGTAAAGTTCCGCAGGGGTCAAAAAAGTTGCTGGCGTGTCACCATTTGAAATTCCACATCACGAATGTGTCACCAAACTAAAAAATGCTACCAAAACCCTTATTTCTTTGAGTTGTTACACCGTTTTTCATTGTTTTTGTGTATTATGCTCCCAATGTAAACCAGAGCTAAAAGCTCTGATATATTTATCTAACGGTTGAAGCCGAAGGAAGTATATGTGAGCGATCAGCAGGGACGGATTCAGGAATTACCAAAGGGGGCCTTGACAGGGGGTCAGGAATAGCTTTGGGGGCTGGACCGCGCAAGGAATATATTTTCATTAAAAACGTGTGTGTGTGTATATATATATATATATATATATATATATATATAATATTTCGAAGGGCAAAAACCTTAGCCTCCGTTTTGGGACGCTGACAACTTTATGAACTCTGGTGGGTCAAAAAGCTATGCACCGGCGCTAAATTCACTGAGGTCCGCTCAACATTGGGTTGGATCTCCACAAATACAGGGATTGACCAAATGTCCGCCAGGATCAGTGATCAGGACCATCCCGAACCGTATCAAATATTCTGTGGCCTCTTTGAATAAAGAGTTACCTATTGTTCCCAAGCAAAGACGGAGGTTGCAGCCACAGAGGGCCGATACCAAAGGGGTAAGCGCAAGCAAGGCAGAGGCCGACTGTAGTCAGGCCTAGGTAGACCATGGGGAGGGAGGCGTGAATGTTAGAAGTAGGGGACTGGCTTCGGCCACATGTCTGAGATTATCGTGAGGGACCTGGTCGCAAACATATAGGTCGCAAGTGGACCACAGGGGTCCAGAAGCACTTCAGGGGGTCGGATAGTCACAGGAGGTCCGGATGAACCGCAAAGGGCCCGGCTGGACCCACTGCGGGCCCGGGTAGATAACAGGGGAATTGTCTGCATCTGCGGAGAATAGGGCCCGGCTTCGGCAGCAGTGGGCTGGGGGTAATTCGGAGGAGCCCGGTCGCACACTCAGATGTTCCAATTGGACTTAAGGGCGCCCGGAAGCATGTCAGGCTGCCCGGATAGCCACAGGAGGCCCAGCTCAACCGCTGGGGGCCCGGCTTCTACCACAGGGAGCCCGAGTGGAAAACAGGGAAATTATCTGCAACTGCTGAGAATAGGGGCCCGACTTCGGCAGCAGTGGGCCTGGGATAATTGTGAGGGCCCCGATCGCAGACTCAGGGGTTCCGAGTGAACCAAAGGAGGCCCAGAAGCTTTTCAGGGGCCCAGTGTAGAGACCTGTGTAGCTCAGGGGTAACGCGCCTGCCTTCTGAGATAAGGGTCTCGCGTTCAAATCCCGAGACCCGCTGGGCGCAGGGTTGGCTCTCACGCTTAGCCGTAGCTTTGTCCTGGCAATGACTGCCAACCGCCTTGTGCGGCACGGTGGGACATAGAGAAACAGTCATCAATTCCCGGAATTTTTCCGCATATGCGGGGAATTGGGCAGTAACTTCTGATGTTGGCAAAGGCCAGGAGTCGAAAAGTAAAAAAGGAAACACTCGGGGAGCCTCCGAGGCCAAAAGCAGGAGACCCGGAAACGGGCATTAGGGAGGGGGGGGTTGCGACAGCAGCCCTCGGAGATCCAAAACGACAACCATTCGGAGCCCTGAGATCCATTTCAGAGGCCCCGAAATACATTAAAATGGGCCCCTAGACCTGAATTCGGGTGAAATTTGGAACAGGGGCAACGTAATACTTGGGTGAGGATTCTTACGCAGTTGGCTTTCAGACAATTATCAATTTTCCGCCGTGCGCCATACTAGAACATTTATGCAGCGTTAGAAATCCATGGGATTTTTGTGCATTTTCGTAAATATCAAGTAAATACGCTTCCCTTGTAGATTGTTTATTTTTCCTTGATAATTCTGCAACACTTCCCACTGAACAATTTTCGAATCAAAGAACATTTTTATCAATCCTTAACACTGTTGGAAGTTTTCCGCGATTTCAAAGTAGTCCCATCTTACGTTACGAATTTTTGCACACTTTATACCCAAAAGTCTAGCGGAAACGTAGAGGGCTTCGACTGGTTCGCCCTGTGTGTATTGATGACGATGCCAACGCCCTGTTCTGTACGCATCTTTGCGTATGTATTCTGGGGTGGTAAATTTACCCATATGGCCGGAGCTTCCAAATTTTACGCTGTGGTTTCTCGGCGTAAATCAACTTTTATTTCCCCCTGATTTCGAAGCCTGCGGGGCCTAGCTAAAGCCGCAGGGCTCACCCTGTGGTGGCCCAGCGGCTGCGGCGGGAGGCGTTTCTTTCCAGTGCTTATGGTCAGCCCAAGGGGGTGGGGCCGATCGCTCCCCCTTTGGATACGCCCCTGGCAATCAGGACCACACATAGGATAAATTGCATTTTATCGTTCATGCACGAAAGTCAAGCCAGGGGTAACGCAGCTACACAGCTGACCGGAAGATCCTAGGGTAAGCGGAAGCTAAAGCTGCGGACAGTGGCTAATGGCTACAACCACGAAGTGAGTTCGCAGCTGCAGCATGGCTCCCCGCGACCACTGTCGACATCATCGATAGGGAGCTGCGCGCTGTAGCTCGCACGATCCCAGCATGCCCGCAGCCAACTCCGACGGACCCCTAATGGCGGAGGCAGGTGGCGCGACCAGGATTTGGCTTGGAGCCTAACCTTCAGAATGGACCCTTTATAGCTTAATGCCTCCCTCCATACCCACCTGTTAATGAGTAAATATTTCTTCCAATAAGCACAGTGAACTTCACCCAGGATTTTCCTTTTAAGGATTGGAAAAGGCGCACTTTATTACTATTTAAAAATAATTGTGATATCTGGATATCTTATGAACATGTCATGGAAGGAAGGAAGGAGAAAAGCTCACCGCTCTGGACGGACGGGATCGGATGAGGAAGGACTTGCTGGTGGAGAATCATCTTCAGAGTTTGCAGTTGGCGGCTCTCACCACTCACCACACGCACTTGTGCCTGCTGAGCAGCGAAATATTCCAATGTCACTTCAGTGATTATTCTTAGAAAATTATAGATAAAGAATCTCGCAGCGAGAGGGTAGCAGTTAAGTGTTACCGCTGAATATTTGCCGCGAAGAAAGATATTATCACGCATTAATATGATTGTGATATTTTAAAGGTCATACAGTCACGAAATTATTAAACAAACAAATTCGCACACATGATGTTCATAAACATCTCTCAGATCCCCCCCTCCAGCTTGCTCTCGCGCAGCAGTTTCGGGAGACACAACGAGAGCATTGCTCGGGATCGGTGTTCAGGGGTTCATGAGACCGATTCGCGATGGCTTCTGAGCGCGATGCTCGAACTGACCTTGCTCACTGAACGAGCACTTCACTTGCTTTGAGCTGACCTTGTTCCTGAATGCGTAGGCATTGGTCTCGGGGCCCCGAAACTTGACCTCCGGGGACCCCGGGAATCAGTCTCGGAGGCCCCCGAACATCGGTCTCGGACTCCACGAGCATCGCTTTGGGGGCCCCGAACATCTGCCTCGCTGCCCCGAGAATCGCTCCGGGACCCCCAAAACCTGGTCTCGCCCCTCCCCCCCCATAGCGATGCTCGGAACCGATATTCGGGGACCCCGAGACGGATTGTCGGGAGATTCCAAGACTAAGCTCAAAGGGACCCAGTGATACTCGGGAGCCTCCGAGAATTATGTTGAGTGTGGGGGGTGTCCAGGAGACCGATGATCACGGTCTACGAGTCAAGAGCAATGCTCGGGGGTCCCAAGACAGATGTTCGATGCCCCTAAAATGTATACCTTTATCAATCCCAGGAAATCCACCTCAGTGAGCATCATATTCTCAACACAGGCACATCTACCCGAGCACTTTTTCCGAGACCCTCCGATCTTGGTCCCGAGCAGTGGTCTCGGGGCCCACAAGGGTGATATTCGGGAGCTCCCAAGACCGATATTCGGGTCTCCCAAGACCAATGTCCCTGGCCCCCGGGAGTGATGTTCGAGACCAATGTTTAGGGGCTCCCGAGACTGATTCCCGAGGGCCAAAAGATCGGGGGCTCCCGAGAAGGATGCTTGGAGCCCCAAGAATGTTCGGGAATCCAAAAGACAGATGCTCAGAGGTCCCCGAGAGCGATTCTCTGGAACCCTCCAAGACTGATTATCGGGGTCCCCGAGACCAAGCTGGAGAGGGGAGCATCAACACTCATATTCCTGTTTTACAGTGAACAGTAAGCCCAAGAAGAGTCCACAGACCCCCTAGGCTACGCCATTGCCCCAGCCCCACCTGTATCAAACTAAAGCAGGCCCCAAGCAACCATGTTCTCTAGTTGTCGGTATCGCAGAGGAAAGGGATTATGTAACTGAATTGACAGCATTTTGTATCCTCTTTCTCAAAAATTACTCCATACTTTAAGAGCTTTTAAAGTCAGTTTTAAAATAGCAGTGGCATAAAAAATAGAGCAAGAAGTCCCAAAACATCTCAGCGTACAAAGAGTGCCAAATGAGGACCAGCACAATAGGCACCAGGCCAACCATAATTCTTTGCTAAAATAATAGTTCTACATGTGAAAGATTGTGCAATAGCATATTGAGGGATAACATTGTACCTGACCATTCCCAAAATGTGCAAGGGTTTAAGAGTGCAAAAAATATGCAAAAACATGTATACAGTTTTGCATCCTGCACAATACACCTCAACTGAGCCAGATATGTGGGTGAGCTTACTTTCCATCCAATCATGAATATTCCCTTCATATTTCTATCTAGACAGCTTTCTTAGAGTTGTCATAAAAATTTGCCTGTATTTGATAAAGTTTAAGTGACTCCCCCAATCTTCTCTCCCACAGTCCCAAATTCCTTAAGCCCATTCCAAACCTGCACCTGCAGCTTCAGCCAAAACTAATAACACCTAAAATGTTTCACAGACAAGGCAGGAGCCACATTAAGAGGATTTATTGCATGATTGTAAAGGTATGCTGAATGAAAATATTTTTGGTCATTTATCAGACAGTTACACTGACTCTGTTTTAACTTATGATCTGATGAATGTACTACAGTTCCAAGCAATCGTGTCTGTGTATGACACAGGCAGAAAGAACATAGCTTGTCTAGATAAAATCTTGTTATGGCAGCTCTTTGATTTGTCAAACATTTTTAGGTCCCTACAGTTGGCCAGCCAAAATCAATTTTCTCTTTCTAAATGCTTAAAATCATATAAATACTAATATCACGATAAATTTTGCAGGTTGTTGATCATTGAACACCTCAAAACTTGCAACAGTTACCATTATGTTGGCTTTAAACATTTCATTCAATATTTTATTCACATTTGTGAAACATTTTGCATCATTGCTAGAGAAAAGCACAGCATGCTAATCATAGCTTAATCTCCCAAAAGGCTTCTTCAAACCAGACTTCTATCATTTTTAATTCACTAGCATTATCAAGCCAAGGGACATTGGGGAGGCAAATGATTTATTAAAACTGAAGCAGTGGCACTCCTTCCTTCTTTTCCTATTTGGAGTAATACACATTTGCTGTTTACCTGCAAATGAAAAGCCACAATAAATCACATATGCTGTCCTCAAATGCCCACAACCACCAACATACTTCACCGATCTACCATGTTAAGATATACACCTGGTGGTTCATCCCTGCTTGCCCCAGCACCACAAGTTCTGCCCCCAAGTATGTTTGTGCCCTGCAGTTTCTTTTGCTGATCCCAATCTGAAAAAAGTTGGCAGACTGCTGAAATTTTACACTCATGGCACAAATATTTCCATGTACATACCTTCACCATGGAAATACCTCAAAAAATATTTATTGTCACATTTAAATGATTTTATATTTGTGATGCTTGCATGAGTTTGTGGTGGCGCTCACCACCCAGAGTGTGCAAGTGGTGCCCCACAGACATAAACAAACTATCTCAAGATGGTAGGTCTGAATCCATATATGAACATCAATGCTTAACATGATTTGTCATATATGCATGAGCTAGGCAGGTACTAAAACTGCTCACTATGCCCAACAGCCACCCTAATAAGATGTTGAAACCTGACACAATCTGCTTACCTACTGTTCTTCCCCCACAGACTGCCCCACACTGGTCTTAACCCCCATCCCCTCTAGTCATAGCCACCCCCAAAAGCTACCTCCTAAACAACTCAAACTACAAGTTCTTATTCTTGTCATTGTGGCATTCCACAACTTTTTGCAGACTAGAAGTGGGATGTTTTGCAGTTATTAAATCTAGATATTGCTGCCCAACACACTCCAAAGATGAAACAAACAATATTTTTGCTTCAAATAGGCACTGCATGAGGTAGGCCTGGAGGTCTCTGTGAGTTGATTCTGGCACAGTACTACAAGCCCTATATAAAGTATATGGAAGACCCAAATTCAGGGGGTCCGAGGGTTGATCCAAGGGGGGCCAAAGGGGCTGTTGCCCCCAACGAAGCCCAAAATAGTGTCTTTTGCCTACCAAAAGATCCAAATTTAGGCCCTTTAAAATACTATATTTTCGGGATTTCTTGATGGAGCCCCCTCCAAACATTGATTTCGTTCCTCCAAAAGTTGCTCCTGGTTCCGCCACTGAGGGGTCCAACCCCCAAGGATTTCCACGCACAGGCTTAGAGAGATAGGTAGGTACCTAGGTACCCAGTTACAAGTGCCCCACTTGAGTCCCCGACTCGGCATACCAGTAAGCACAGCGGCAAAAAGTCTACCTTCACTGCAGAACTTATATCAATTATAGGTTTAAGCAGTATTTCTATATCATACTTAGTACAAAAATACCTGACTGATCAACGCCTATACTCTCACCACCTTACCATTACATGCGGAAGAAAGATAGCAACCGATATTTTCCTTCCTCTTCCTTGCCTTTCCGCTCTCTATATATATTTTTACAGCGCCTAATTTATAAATAAATATCTACAGCGCATAATGCCGTGGCTGGCGCAGTGCTGTGAAGGCCGAGCCGCTCAGCTGATTATAGCAGTGATGTGTTCGACCACGGAAGGAGAAGTGAATACGGCCGGTGACATAGCCTGGGGGCAATGGTGACAATGGCACTTTATCACCATTCGTGTCACCAGCCCATGTTGGAAGATAGGCGAGGGCCTGAACTTTTTCGAGCCCAGGATCGAATATGGTTCGAATAATTCACCACATTTACCAAATATGGTTCGTCGAACAAAGCTTATGGCGCAGATGGTTAAAATGGGCCAATCAAGTCAATCCAGATTTTGCAGTGTATTAGAATTAGAGGTGCCATTTTTGTAAATCGACTTGTGACTTTTGTCACCCGGTGGAACTCCAGCTGTCACCATTTAGAATGGCAAAATGGCAACTTTTTCGACCCCTGAAGTTCCGCTTGTGAGTTTGTGCGCCCTTTAGCATGCACTTGTAACTGTAACGTTTTTAGAGACAAAGTTGTATAATCTCAATGTTCTACGATAGGGTGGGGTCTCTTTTCTTGGATCATAGTGACGGGCACTGTGTGCTGGACAATTAGCCTGTGACGGCAAAACACTAACTCAATGCGTAACTTACGAATCTCCAGACACCTAATGCTTCTAGTATCCTGGGATCTCTCACCTGTTATATGTATTGTGAATGCATACGTGCCCAATCATCAGTGGAGCTTGGTTATTCCAGGGGAAATATGCCAGATTCTTGAAGTGGGGATGGGGGTTCAAATTCTGCTGTCTTCCCGTCAGCTCCTTTCTAAGATGAGAGTAAGAGTAAGCGACTTCACGTTACTTCAACAGATACGCTTTAAGACCCAAGTCACACATGTAGATTACTTAGGCTATTTATTGTTGTTTATGCCGAAAAGCGAGAAAATACATTAAACAGTTATTCACCCTTCCTCCCCCTTATATTGCGTCTGACCCGTGCACTGCTCGTTCTTTTCTCATGTCTTGATCAGCCGCGAATTTAGCTCTGTCAAATAGTTACTGAGTATGAAATCTGGTCAATGTAAAGAGACGATACCGACTCTGTCGACTTTGTTCTAGGAATATTTGTCCAGCATCAAAAACTAAATCAAGCCTCCATCGTTTCACCAGGTTTATTTAGATGTAAGTCGTCATACGAAAGTGCCACTCCTAGTTTTCACGGTTCTAAGCAGTGACGCACCTGCATAGGACTTTTCTAAGGCGAGGAGACAAGTTCAGAGGGCGCCAGAGCACCACCGGGGAATCTTTTGGGAACTAAAAGAGGCACCCTCCCAACGCCAACTTCAGGTGCTTTAGTTTCCTGTGTTCACCTTACATAACTGATAGGTACATACGTGAGAAACGTCACTGCGAGGTAACGCAGCTAGGGTTTTTATGGGTGTGATTGTCTACGGAGAGGCTGCTAAATACCCCAACATCTGGCACAGGAGAGGCGGTCAAAAATGGATGTAGTAGTTCGCTGCAGTACAAACGCACCCTTTACGAGATTCCTCGGCAAAACAGGGCGCCTCACTCGAGGCAACTGGCGCAGCAATCTCTTTAGCGCCTGCATCACACCGTTTCGGCATTTGACGTGGGCAGACACTTCTGCAGACCTGGGAGTGATCGACTCCCTCGCCCCTCTGGATCTGTATCTGATTCGAGAGGACAATACGTTGCATCTGTTCGTATATCTCTTATTCCAGCCGGCTAAGAGGCAGAGGCGGATCTAGGTGAAAAGTTTGGGGCGGGTTGGGAGGAACAACCAGGGCGAAATCGTAAAAACGTGTTTTTAAAGGGAATGTGGCACCTTCACAACGTGATTTTAACTGAGATAGCCAAGTTGTAAAGCAAGTCGGAAAACCCAGTATTCCATATTTCATTTGTCTTGGAACTCGATATTTCCGTAGAAAAAAGCTAAAACCTACCTGACACCAGCCCCCATCAGCCCGTCGCCGGGCGACCATTGTTGTGAGCTGCTGGTGTGACGACATATGCTGACGCCACGATGAGCATCAGCCAATCGAAGCCCTTGAAGCGTTTCAAGTATGGAAGTGGTTGCCAGGTCGTGACATCATCCACAGGCTGATCTTTATTTCTTTTTCTAGAGGAGTATTTTTAAAAAACAAAATATTGAGCCTATTGTACACTTTTCAGAGAAATCATGAGTGGTTTCATTATTCCTGGCTAAAAGTACGGCTAATTTTACTAAATTCCAGGATTCGACTAAGGTGCCACAAACCTTTAAGAACATCACCTAACATCGCCTGAAGCTAGGTTAATTTCATTCCTTGGGAGCATGGCCGGATTTTCTCCCTGTGGATCCGCCCCTGCTGAGATACGAGTTCAGCTTTGGTGTTCTTACGAGTTATGTGTGCCCAGTGTGCAGTGCATATATCTCCCAGCTGTAATGCCGACAAGTTTCTGGGCTTACGCCTGTCTCATAATTTACCAGACGGGACGCTTTTCAGCACACAATTTCATGCCAGGACACGTGCAAACGCACCCGTATAGTCCTCCGAGGAGAGACATCCTGAATGACACGATATTTCTTCTTACCTTACATCACAATGCAGCATTCCAGCCAGCCAACGGTCCGCTGTCATCCTCGATGCGTGTGCCTCACTATCGTCCTGACGAAAGTCCTCCTTCCACGGTTCTACGATGCCATAACTCCCGCACGCCGGCTGAGTTGTGTCCTGACGGTGTGACGTGACTCCACAATCGGCGCCGTCCATCCGCTGAAGCGCTGGACGGCAGCGGCGGCGGCGGAAGGGGGCGGTACGCGGCGGCGGCCGACGCTGGCACATCGCCTGCGGCGGCTGGTCAGACAGCGCGCCACGTCACGGCGACCCAGCGCCTCCGGCATAATCAACGGCACCGCGCTGGCCTCAGACTGTCGTCGACTGGCGGAGGTTCAGACACAGCGGCAAATGTTGACGTTCAGGAGACGAGAAAGCTTGGCTGACGTACCTGAAACTAACCGGAAGTTAGATATGGTGGCAATCTTGATGCAGGCCCTTCATGCGCTTGAACCCAGAAATTTGCTTGTTGGGCTACTTGAGCATTGTTGTGCAAAGTTTTTGTTTCAAGCTTTGCCGATTTTTTTCTGCAGGCTCACCTCGATGATTTTCCGGACTTATCGACGCACCGACTGCTATGGTTACATGGCGTCGCTAACTCTTTCCCTGTTGGGAGGGTTTCTCTGGAGCCAGATTGCTCTTTGCTCAGGGAATCCGCTGGGCCTCGAACCTGGATCGGCCGCGTGGAAGGCGAGCTCGCTTCCCGTTACGCCAACCCGTCCCTGCAAGCTCATTTTGCCATACAATTGTTTTACTCAGGAACGTCGCCTGCAAAAAAATGTTTTTGTCCCCAGTTTGGCGTAAATCAGGAAATTTTTATTCGTAAAGCGCCCCCTCCCCCATTCCTCGCGTATAGTTTTACTTCTAACATGGTATGCCTTAGCTGGAATTGGTCAATACGCTTGCGTTTTCAATTTTCATTTCCCTTCTAGTTTTTTTAAGACTTTAGAGGCTAGGTTTCCATTTTGCATGTCAGCACGTAATTGTTAGGGCTCATTTTTGCTTACCAGGAGGTGAAAGGACACGATAGGACCCACGTGACCTACCGTTTCACGGTTACTACAGTTTCACGGTGTTTAATTGTTTCAGGCGTCTGCCTCAGTTGTCACGTGCATGGTGGCGGGGTGAGGGGTATAGATCAGACTTGAGGTGGGATAGACGTCAGATGTGCGGGTGAGAAGTACGAACTGGAAAGATCTGGAGGTCAAAACAATTTTCTGTCACACATTAACGAAGATTAACCTTGCCACCTACAAATTTTATATATTTTTTCATGGTTTCAAAGTATTCGCGACCCGTATCTTCTAATTTGTGTAATCTTGAGTCTTAAACATATTGAAAACGAGAACATATTGAAAACTTCAAACCTATTTGTGTACCCATATTGAAAACATATTGAGAGACATTGGCTTTTTAACTTTTTTGTATGTCAAAAGTTTTTTTTTTGGCCGTGAAGACGGGCAATTAAGAATAAAAGTAGACCCCTTACGCGCATGACAAAGCATACCGTCCCGCATGTAAGTGGCGTACAACCTAATTAGCGGCAGCCAACAGGAACCAGGTGGCGTGACGGGACAGAGGCCGGCCCTGCTCGCGGTCCGCTCTCGTGGGCACATCTGCGGGCGACGCCGGCCGTCCTCTTACGCCGCTGCCCGCTCTCCGCTGGACCACATCCATTCCCGCCAAATAGCCGACCAATCGCGCCCGAACTGACAAAGGGAGGTGCTGTGTGCCGCTATGCGGGTGGATATGGCGACGGGATGGCCCTCTGTACAGGCCTGAGCTGCCGATACGGCACTGAAACCGCCCGCGGGCATGTGGCGCTCCCAGATGGAAGCGCCGCTGAATTACGGTAATGGGAGCCATGGGTGGACGGATCCGGTGGCTTACGCCGCTGGCCAAATCTGGCCGGTATCGGGTCGCCAGACAGCGCGATCTGGCCCTCGGGAGAGCTCTGATCAGGGTCAGCATACAGAGAGGACGGCTCTCTTCGGAGAGGTCCGATCCGCTACGATGGATGTTTTTTGGTGGCTGATATTGGCTCGGAGCATAGGGCGTCGCAGACAGGATTCGACGAGGTTTTTACACTCATGGGCAGGCTGGACAGCCTGGTCTTTGCTGGTTTATTTATGTATTTCTAATTTAAAAAATATTATTCATATCTTTATCATTTATTCATTTTATTTTGAAAATGAGTCGAAGTTTGAGTTGAGTTGAGTCGTGAGTTGAGTCAGAGTTGAGCGGAGAAAGCTTGAGTCGGAGTTAAGTCGACTCACTGAACTCTTGATCATAAGTTGAGTCGGAGTTGAGTCAACCGCTCTCAGTACTTGAGTTGAGTTGAGTCGACTCAAGAAAATTCTGAAACGCACAGCTCTGAATGGGAGGTCATGAAAGGTTACAATTATCGGGTTTGCAGGCGAGCAGCTTACCGGTAGCTATACGGCAGCTTACCACAGAAATCGTGCAAAAAATTGACGTTTTTGTAGAAGTTAAAATATCTCTCCAGAAATTTCTTGATGATTTTTTAGCTTCACCATCATGAAGATGGGATGAATAATATTTTGAATATTTACATAACTCATAGGAATATTTGACGGATGAACAATAAGGGGAATTAAGATCATGCAGTCAAATTTGCTCATATCACGAAAATGAACACGGTGTTGCCGAATCAAGCACTATTCCCCGAAACATCCGAGAGCTAAATTACTGCATGCAATTCTCAGGAACATTATTTCGGTTGTCTGTAAGTAAGGATTAAGCTCTACTATGAAAATTGAATGTATGTTTATTTGGCAATATAGCCATTGCAGTGAAAATAAACGAGCCATCCTAGCCTTACGGTGATTTTTAAACACGCTTTTTATCCCGACTCCTCTGCGGCATAGCAAAAAAAGCCAACGTCGGTGGATAGCCCATGGAATATGATGGCCAACTATATGAGTCACTTTTCTGTTAAGGTCAATATGGAGGTCACGGCAGGTCAAAGAAGGTAACAAGTTGACAGGAAATCCTGAGAGGGGTGTCAAACACCCCCACTCAAAATTGTGCATGAATTTTCCAAAATATGTATCAAGGATTACCGTAGAAAGCTAAAACCTTTGTTTCGAGGTGTTTTGGTGACCTTCGAATTCTAGGTCCCGTGAGACTAAAATATGTGTACTCTTGGTCTCAGTGTGCCATATGCAGTAGACCCAGGACTTATCAAAGTCGCGGCATAAAATGTGTCCAGCCACACTGCTGTTTGCTCGTGCAGGCCCCTGAGGCGATTCAGGTCACGTGGTCGGCACTGCCTCGGGGGATGCGATAAGTGGGGCAACAACAGGACCGCCAAATTGGTGAGGTTATAAAAGACATAGAATACACGGTCCGCGCAAGACGTGTTGGCGCCGTGCGGGGCGCAGATCCTGTAAAAAATCACCTCTGCGCCCAGCAGGCGAATGCAGTCAGGCGAACGGGTAAAATAAGTGTTTCTAAAGCATCAACCCCTACTAACTGGCTTTAACTATGCTTTTTGCTTTGGTCTCTGAGTTTTTCGTGTGATGCTGTTTGGATGACCCGAGGGTTGGCGAATGTATCTCATTTAACTATGTATCTCATTTATCTCATTTATCATTTACCCTGACGCCAAAAATACCAAGGATTCAAAATCGGGACCTGAAATTTTACTGGCCAAACGTATTCATATACCGAACTGATTTAATGAACTCATACGCATGTTTCTAAGTGATTTTAACACCACACACAGCACACACACACCTAACCCGTGCATCCACCCATGTGCACAGAATGTCTCCTACATCTGTCTTCCTCCCTCGACAGCAGGTAAAACGACCACCATACTCAACACCACACGTGTACGTTTTGTAATCCGCAACACGACCCCTCCCCGCCGAGGCTTGAACTCGGCGTCAGCGGTGACCGGCGTGCGTGACCTTTCTAGCCTCTGTGCCCCGCGGGCAATCGGCATCCAGCGGATGGCGGCTGCTGATTGGTGGAGGCGCGTTCACTTTTATAGCGAGAAATTGAGTGGAAATTTCTCCATGAAAATGCTGGAGCTTAAGCCATAAACCAGGAGATGTATGAAAATCTTCTTTTTAAAGCATTACTACCCATATTTCTCCCTACCTTGGCTTGATTATTTGCGCCAACATCCGATACTCTTTGGCACAGGCGAGACAGCGGCAACAGTCAGCACTGGCTAGCCGGCGGCCGTAATCGCTTAACACGCGCATTGACGGGGGCGGGTACCCGCCCGCCCCTCGGGTTTTTCGGAGATAGCAGAAAAACGGCGGCGCGTAGCGCCGCCGTACTTGGCATACCTTTTCCTTCATCATTTTTACAACTTTTGTAAAAAAATTTAAGGTAAGGTCATCTCAGGTCAGGTCACCAGTACAGGTCAAGTGACCTGACCTCAATAAAGTTTAAGATAGCATAAATCGGAGCAGGGTGAACTTATCCGATTGAAACTCATATCACACTTTGGGCCCACCAAGTTCTCTAAAATACGTTCCGGTATTTTTGATATCGATGACCTAAGGTCAGGCACGAGGCATGACCTCTCCATTGGAAATACATGGGAAAAATGGTTTTACTGTATAACTCAGTAACGGATAGTGATAAAGCGTTTATTTTAGCTGCATTAGACTTGCCTTGGTTTTGCAGTTCTAATGATATGCATTTTGTATAATTTGACCCTGACCTGACCTCAGGTTAGGTCAAATCCTTGAGTTGACCTAGCAAGGTCAAATTATATATCAATCGATTTGGCGTGCAGCGAGGATTCATATCGTTTAAGTCGTTTTGCTCTATCTTGACTTGTTCAGATGTAATGGCCGAAAAATTAATTTACATGTTATCCCTATTACGGCATGTTTTGACCTCTCGTGACCTTAAATGTGACCTGACAAAAAAATGGTCCAAATATTTTCGATAGATAAGTGGATGGGCTACCCAACGCCTATTACCGTTTTTCGCTACCTACCGTGGTTCTTGAGATCTTAGGGGGGCGGGTACCCGCCCCCTCGTCAAAGCGAAGGTGGCTCAGACCCCCGTCAATGTGAGTGCTAAGTCAGGAGTGTTGTGAGGTGGATTTCTGTTCAGTAAAAAGGAGTGTGACACGGCCCGAAAGTAACCGAGAGGAGGTAAGAAGAGAGACGTAGGTACTTAAAACCGTGGGACTAGTTGTAGAGAGTATAAACTAATGAGGACGCTGCCGAAGTAAAACCAGATATTATACCAGAAGAGGGAAGCACGTGCTGCAAGCACGTGCTGCTTTGTTCCATGTTCCGTTGCTCGGTAAAATATTAGGTTTTACGTCAGATTAAAAATGTCATTGTAATACTGTATCACGTATTTGTTGAAAATTTCCTCTTCTCCAGGGGGTACAGGGGGTACGTGCCCCCCATCGGTGCCGGAGTGCCCTTTTGGTCGCTAGTCGGTGAACCTGTTTGTGCCGTGCCACTCGAAATTTAGTGCCCTCGCCGTTGAACTTAAATGCAACTAGAGTACATTTAGCGATTAAAACTATTGTTTCATATTCAGTACCTTTTTTGGTCAGCTAAGATATTTTGTCGCCTTTTCAAGCACCCGGTAAGAGCATGGGCACGTAATCCATTTCCAGCTAATGCCTCATCGTCGCCAAATCCTACGGGCGGAGCTAATCTAGTGCCCCTTGAGCTCATCCGGTACTCAATGAGCTGGCCTTGGCCCCTTGAGCTGATCACGTGCCCTCTACGCTAATCTGGTGCCCCCTGAGTCAGTCTGGTGCCCCCTCAGCAAATTATTGTGCCTCTCGACTCTATATAATGATCTGTGAGTTAGTATGATGCCTCCAAGCTTGCCTGGTGCCCTATTAGCTGTTTTAGTGCCCCTTGAGCTGATCTGGGCCCCTTGGCCTGATCTCATGCCTCCCGGAGTTGATCTACCGTCCCCTGAGCCAATATGGTCCCTCTTGAGCTGATCAGGTGCGCCCTGAGCTGGTTATTGATGTCTCCTTAGATGATCTGGTGCCCTCTGAGCTGGTCCGGTGCACACTGAGCCGATCTCATGTTCCCTGAGCTGATCTATGCCCCTGCTCTGGTCTGGGGGCTAGGAACTGATCTAGCTCCCGTGCTGATTGATCTGATGCTCCCTGAGCTAAATCAATGCCCCCTGAGTCGATCTGGTGCCTCCTGAGTCATCATTGTGTCTCCTGAGCCCAGCTGATGCCCTATGAGCTAGTCTGGTGCCCCCTGACCTAATATGGTGCCCTTTAAGCTGACCTGGGCCTCCTGGGCTGATTGTATGTTTTCCTGAGCAGCTCTAAAGCCCTGAGCTGAGCTAGGCCCACAGAGGCTGATGAGGGCCCCTGAGATGGTATGGGGCTCCTGAGCTGATAAGTGCCTCCTGACTTGAACTGGTACCCCCGAGCTGATCTGGGCCCCGAGCTGGTCGGGGACCACTGATCTGATTGTCCTCAAAGCTGATCTGGTGCCTTATAGGCCGATATGGTGTCCCCTGAGCAGCTCTGGGGCTTTTGAACTGATTGGGCCCCGAGCTGGTGAGGGATTCCTGAGCTGATTTAGTGCCCCTGACTTGATCTTTCCCCCTTAGCTGATCGATCTGGTGCCCCCTGAGCAGATATACTGCCACCTGAACTTAACTAACTAATGCCCCCTGAGTCGATTTGGGGCCTCTTGAGTCATCGTTGTGTCTCCTGAGCCCATCTGATTCCCTCTGAGCTAGTCTCGTGCCCCATGGCTAAAATGGTGCTCTTTAAGCTGACCTGGACCTGCTGGGTTGATGACGTGATTTCCTGAGCAGCTCTAAGGCCCTGAGCTGAGCTGAGCCCACAGGGGTTGATGAGAGCTCCTGAGATAGTATGGGGTTCCTGAGCTGATTAGGTTCCTCGTGACTTGATCTGGTACCCCCGGGCTGATTTGAGCCCCGAGTTGGTCGGGGACCACTGATCTGATTGTTTGTCCCCGAAGCTGATCTGGTGCCCTATGGACCGATCTGATGTCACCTGAGCAGCTCTGGGGCTCCTAAACTAATTGGGCCCCGAGCTGATTTGGTGAGCTAATTTGGTGCCCCTGACTTGATCTTGCCCCCTGACCTGACTTGAGGCCCCTGAACTGATCTGGGGCCCCAAGAGCTTATCTGGGGCCCAAGAGCGGATCTGGGTTCTGGGGGTACCCTGAGTTGGTCTGGGCGCTGAAATTGTGAAAGCCCTTTAAGTTGGCCTGAGGGCCCCTGAGCTGATCTGGCGCCTTAAACTGTTCTGGGGCTTCTTGAACTGGTTTAAGGCTCTATGGGCCTATCTGGGGCCCATTGAGCTAGTCTGATGACCCCATTTCTTGGGCCACTGAGCTAGTCTAGTCCCTGGATGAAGCATGAGCTGCTCTGGGGGCCCTGATCTACATCACGGGCCCCTGAGATGGTCTTGAAAAGACAGAGAATAAGAAGCCTAGGCCAACTCCCTTCATCTCGGGGCGGGGTCACTGAGCTAGTCTAGTCCCTGGAGGCACAACTGGGGGGGAGATGGGGTAAGCTGCTCTGGAGGGCTCTGATCCACACTTGGGGACCCCAGAGCTGGTCTTGAATAGATGGGGAATAAGAACACAATGGAAACTCCCCTTGTAAAATGGAGCTAACGAGGAATGAGGCATCGCTAAAACGGCTTGTGATGCCTAGGCACCCCTGGTTATATAAATTGCTTATTAGACTGGTGGATTCTGGGAAGGAATGATAAAAGGGCATGTGCACCTGAGCTCAGAGCACGGTCCCCTAAACCAGGATTTCTACTAATTAATTTAAATGAAGAGCAAGTTTTTAAAATTGTCATCTCTGTCACACCATCCCCATACAAACCACCGGCCTGTTCACCTTTTCTTTACTCTTTACTGGGCCCGATCCTTGAGAATATGGAACTTAATAAACGCATTCAAAAGGTATCTCTCAAATCGTTCCGGCAGCAAAAATGTTGTTCTTTCAAAGACACTATTCCACTCCTCGTCCCACGGCGATTGTGGGAGGCGAGGAACTTAATCCGCGTTCAACCAGGGCTCACCCGTCACGACAAAACCAGTGGGCATAACAAACGAATGTTTGATTCCAATTTGTCTCAACTTGCACATGGTATCAGATATCACAGGCTCCACTGATTTCTCTGATGTTAAGTACTTGCATGATTTGGCTGATTTGCCCTTAAATCTATTCAAAACAGACGTGTTTTGGCTGCTGCCATGACATTTTGGTGATTTTTTTCCTTTTTTTGGTTTTAATATAGTTTTCCTTCTCCGTTAATGCTTGATTTTATATTTTCATTGAACCAAAGATGCCCCAAAATGATATAAACATAGATATAGTAAGTTTTTAGGTTACATTAAAAAGTGCTCTTTTACTCCCGGGGTGCCCCTCAAAGTTGGTGTGCCCCACCCCCATATCCCTCGCCCCACCGGGGGGCCATCGATGGCCCCCCTAAGGTTTTTCCGGGATAGCAGAAAAACGACGAGGCGCAGCACCGCGGTTGTGGGCTCTACCTCTCACTGCATCATTTTCCCATCATCCCTGAAATTTTTTACCCCGGGTCACCCAAGGTCAGGTCACCAGACGAGGTCAACCAAGGTCACCTCACTTCACCTTTAGAGCTCTGTAAGAGCTACATTTCAAAGTCGATCGATTTGAAACTTCCTACACTTCATGACCCCTCCAGGGTCTACAAGGTGTATATCCGGGATTTTTCGATTTCGTGCCCTGAGGTCAGGTCACGAGGCGACCTCTCCCATTGGAAAAGCATGGGGAAAACCTATTTCATGATATAAAAGCCACAAAAATGATTGCAAATACTCAGACTGCTCAGAACAACGTTTTTGGATACCCTTTCACGGATCCCAGGGGTCATATTTGCCCTTTGACTTTTCCAAGGTCATCCGAGGTCACCAGAGGTCAAAAACAGTATTTTGACAATAACTTTTGACCTAATTGAGCTAGAGCGGTGAAACAAACACTATCGTGTTTGTCTTGTCACTGGCTTTCATTTGATATACGGCAAGGTCACTTTTTGACCTTTCGTGACCTCAGGTCATATTAGGTCACGAGGTGACCTCTGGCGGTCAAACCACTGGCGGGAGGTCTTTACGTTCCACATAGCGGAAAAAGTACTGGCAATTTGCTATCAAATGTACTTTACCAGGCCTCAATAGCTCTAATGACATAAGAGTTATGCCCAGTTTGCTTAATCATTGCATATTTGAGGGAAAATAGCCGATCTTGACCTAATTTGACCTCTGGAGGTCAAACCATTGACCTGAGCACTAAAACATGCGAAGTAATTTCTTACTGAATTCACGCGAGCTTTCTATTGCACTTTGCAGATTTGCGCTAACGCCCATATTTTCGGAGTTAGAGGGGGCCATCGATGGCCCCCCCGGTGGGGCGAAGGTGGCGCCGGACCCCCGGTGGGGCGCGGGATATCAAAGCTCTGGCTGCGTCCCCGCTCTTCTCTAAGCACTTGAATAGTACTTGGCTGCACGTTTTGGTTGGGGGTGACCAAATCACCATTGGGGGTGCCCAGCTAATCATTGGGGGTGCCGGGGTGCCCACAAAGAGATAGAAATACTTACCCCTGCTAAAGGCAGTTCAGTTCTGTGGTTCTTATTTATCCTTTTGTTTGATTTTTAAGAAGGGAAAAGCTAGTTGTGCCCCCACGATAACCTCTCTGACTTCTCGTGATGTTAATGTGGACTTGGTTTTCTGAAAGCTGTCGCCGTACCAAGCGTGTTATTCGGACAGGCTTCAGAAAGCTGTGAACTTTTCTGGTATTGCAGGGCCACCAAAGAAAACTACAGAAGAGATAAAGCCGCTTCCTGCAGTAGGAGACTGTCACTTGAGTTTGGAGTTTGGGAAGCTGTCAAGAGGGCATTATTTTTTAGAAAAAGTGCATATGTATGCCGAAACCAAGGATGAAATGTCTAGCTCAGCCGGACAATCTTATGTAAGAATTAACTCTAAAATATTTGCATATTTTTCACCCAATACCTCACGAGCCAGATCTCAAGTTGGGAACTTATAACGATTTCTTTCGGAAATCCCACTCCCAACACCCACCAGTTGAGTTTCCTGTTCCAGGAAAAGCATCCATTGTTCACAGAGTAATTGAAAAGTACCGTAATCCCTGAGCAAAGGTCACCAGCGCCACTCTGCGACAGTCTGGGGACTACGAGCAGCGGCGGTGGTGGAGCTGGCAATCTCTTCGTGATCCAGGTGTGCCTGGATGGATCAACACTGGCACAGCAGCACACACCCTGTGGCAGGCCCGAAATCCCGGCTGTCTGTCCCGGCTGTATATCCAGCGCCTGCGGGATTTCCAACTGTAATCAGCTGATACACTAGATGCGTGGGCTGGACGTGAACTGCCGGGCTGCATTAGCCACCAGCTGGCACGGTGGCACCCAGCGTCCGCGTTAAATACTCGGCTGGTTTCACAGCCAGGCGCCGCGCTTCGCCCAATTACCATATCAGGCCAGCGCCCTGCCTGTGTGCGAGTACAGCAGACCAGCAAACTCGGCTATCTCCAAAGCTGCAAATGGAAAACAGGGCTATTTACAGCGTGAAAAGACGCTGCTCAGCTTGCGGTGGCAGTGTTGACAGTCTGAATAGACCGGCTGATGAATGATTGAAGAATGTCCGGGAAGAAATATCATCGCTGCACATTTGTGCCGCGCTTGCCATCACGAAATAAAAATTAATGATGGCACCAAATTGCGGCACAACAAAGCTTGGCTGCTGGAGCGCTCCGCTCTGGAAATTCCCGGCTCAATTCGCCGCAGGCAGTGCAGCAGCTGCGATTGTTCGGAGTGCGTTATCTGATCTTCAGAGGCTTCCCTGTGGCTGGCAGTGAGATTTAGAAGGGTACTATCAGCGGCGGTTGGCTGTGGGGAACGGCTCTCTTATTTGCAGATTGGTTGCGATGTTTTTTTTTTGGAACGGGCAAGTGGCAGAGCATAGACATGGCTTAAGGAAATTTTCCACCTTGTAGACATTATAAAAAGAACAGCTTATGTACAAAATGAGTTTGACACATTGCTTTCATTTCTAACTGTTCATAGGAAAAATGTAGCCATTTTCTTACAAGTTATGAATGTTTCCGGCGTCTGCAAAGCAATTACCTTGATCATAGGCATGCCATTCACTCACCTAGGCCATATACCCATATAGACTGTACCCATATAGGAACGGCTCAGCCTCGATATTCCATATCCAATACTAATTGTTTTATTATGTTGATAAATAAAATTAATTTCAGTGATGTTTATATAAATAACTGTCTTCATCATCCCTTTGGATCCTACCGACAAGTAAAGTAGGCAAATTACAAAATATCATAAAGTAGAAAGGCAGTAGCAGCGAAGGGTCCAGATATAACCCGCCACCGGAGTCCAGCGCCAACTTCGCCCCACCGGGGGCCATCGATGGCCCCCCTCTAACTACGAAAATATGGGCCTTAGCGAAAATCTGCAAAGTGCAATAGAAAGCTCGCGTGAATTCAGTAAGAAATTACTTCACATGTTTTAGTGCTCAGGTCAATGGTTTGACCTCCAGAGGTCAAATTAGGTCAAGATCGGTAATTTTCACTCAAATATGCAATGCTTAACCCGCGCCCCACCGGGGTCCGGTGCCACCTTCGCCCCACCGGGGGCCATCGATAGCCCCCTCCTAACTCGAAAATATGGGCGTTAGCGCAAATCTGCACAGTGCAATAGAAAGCTCGCGTGAATTCAGTAAGAAATTACTTCGCATGTTTTAGTGCTCAGGTCAATGGTTTGACCTCCAGAGGTCAAATTAGGTCAAGATCGGCTATTTTCACTCAAATATGCAATGATTAAGCAAACTGGGCATAACTCTTAGTTCATTAGAGCTATTGAGGCCTGGTAAAGTACATTTGATAGCAAATTGCCAGTACTTTTTCCGCTTTGTGGAACGTAAAGACCTCCCGCCAGTGGTTTGACCTCCAGAGGTCACCTCGTGACCTAATATGACCTGAGGTCACGAAGGGTCAGAAAGTGACCTTGCCGTATATCAAATGAAAGCCAGTGACAAGACAAACACGATGGTGTTTGTTTCACCGCTCTAGCTTAATTAGGTCAAAAGTTATTGCCAAAATACTTTTTTGATCTCTAGTGACCTTGGATGACCTTGGAAAAGTCAAAGGGCAAATATGACCCCTGGGATCCGTGAAAGGGTGTCCAAAAACGTTGTTCTGAGCAGTCTGAGTATTTGCAATCATTTTTGTATCTTTTATATCATGAAACAACTTTTCCCTATGCTTTTCCAACGGGAGAGGTCGCCTCGTGACCTGACCTCAGGGCACGAAATCGAAAAATCCCGGATATACACCTTGTAGACCCTGGAGGGTTACAAAGTGGAGGAAGTTGCAAATCGATTGACTTTGAAATGTAGCTCTTACAGAGCTCTAAAGGTGAAGTGAGGTGACCTTGGTTGACCTCGTCTGGTGACCTGACCTTGGGTGACCCGGGGTAAAAAATTTCAGGGATGATGGGAAAATGATGCAGTGACAGTTAGAGCCCTCAACCGCGGTGCTGCGCCTCGTCGTTTTTCTGCTATCCCGGAAAAACCTTAGGGGGCCATCGATGGCCCCCGGTGGGGGCGAGGGTTAAGCAAACTGGGCATAAATCTTATGCCATTAGAGCTATTGAGGTCTGGTAAAGTACATTTGATAGGAAATTGTCAGTCCTTTTTCCGCTATGCGAAACGTAAAGACATCCCTCCAGTGGTTTGACCTCCAGAGGTCACCTCGTAACCTAAGATGACCTGAGGTCACGAAAGGTCAGAAAGTGACCTTGCCGTATATCAAATGAAAGCCAGGGACGAGACAAATACGATGGTAGTTGTTTCAGCGCTCTAGCTTATTTAGGTCAAAAGTTATTGTCAAAATACTGTTTTTGACCCCTGGTGACCTTGGATGACCTTGGAGAGCTCAAAAAGCAAATATGGCCCCTGGAATCCGTGAGAGGGTGTCCAAGAACGCTTTTCTGATCAAGCTGAGCATTTTCAATCGCTTTTGTGACTTTTGGATCATAAGACAGCTTTTCCCCATGCTTTTCAATGGGACAGGTCACCTCGTGACCTGACCTCAGGGCACGAAATCCAAAAATGCCGGATATACATCTTGTAGACCCTGGAGGGGCCATAAAGTGTAGGAAGTTTCAGATCGATCGACTTCGAAATGTAGCTCTTACAGAGCTCTGAAGTTGAAGTGAGGTGACCTTGGTTGACCTCGTCTGGTGACCTGACCTTGAAAGACCCGGGGTAAAAAATTTCAGGGATGGTGGGAAAATGATGCAGTGAGAGGTAGAGCCCTCAACCGCGGTGCTGCGCCTCGTCGTTTTCTGCTATCTCGGAAAAACCTTAGGGGGGTCATCGATGGCTCCCGGTGGGGCGAGGGTTAAGGGGCACCACGGATTTTTTATCGATTTTTTCCAGTCAACGCTATAAAACTAGTGTTAAGATACGTCATTTCAGAGGGCACGATGTCCTGGTGCCGCCCTAGTTTCACCGCTTACGAGGGAAGGTCTGTACTGTATGCATGGCTTACTCGTTAGTATGACTTCGTTAGTTTATCAGTCCATGAATGCCATCAGTTCAAAACCCATAATCAAAGGGGAAAATTCCCTTTAAAGCTAAAAGGATTCTGTTAATATTTCATATCAGTCTGCATTTACTTGAATACCAATGTGTAGGTTTTAGAATTAAGCTCAGATGTAAATAGCAGTGTGGAAGGATTTGGCATTCAAAGCTGAGAATTTATAATGGCCCTTTAAACTAGTGAACATATCGAAATTGTTGTATGAAAAACAGTTCGAAAATTTAAAGAATGCATCAAAACTATACCAGATGTTATAGGATAAAAAAGTGAAACAAAGGATTGGGATAAAAATACCAAAAACAGCCTCTTTTTAATGGATTTGGGGAAATTTCACCATAAAACTTCACCCCTTGAATCACCTGAAAAGCAGAAAAAAACTAGGCAAGGAATGACCCCGTGAGACAAAAAGAGACTGACTTGATTATGAAAAACATGGATTTAACAACCAGACTCAGAATTTCTCACTACACCTTATTACCTGTCTAATATCTTGACATTTTCTTCGTACGTATCCCGATTCCTTCTGTTTTGATCATGCCATTGCTTCTATATCACTACTCCTCAACGGGCTATCTGGCAGTCTCCACGCAGAGCGAAGCCCGTGGAGTAGCGGCCGGAACTGTGAGGGAAAAATAGTAGATCCATTATGAGAATGAAGTCGCGTTATCGCTCCGCTTGTGATGCTACGGCAGTCCGCCCTGGTGGTTTCAAGCATAACTTTCTGCTGCGGCTGAGCCATTATCCTTTTGTGGCTTCTAAAAGAACATTTTGCTCGTTGATTTCAAAAGCACAGTTGAAAAGAAGATAATAGAAAGGCAGAAAGGTTGAAGGGCCATAGCGGATAGCGACTGCTCAGGGCATTTGCGGCGCTGACTGCTAAGGCGGCTTTTGCAGATGACTCTCAGAAGCTTTGCATGAAAGGTGGAAGGTTCTCTGCCTGGTGTTAGAAAAAGGCAGAAGGGAAAAGGTATGAAAAATGAAAATGCTCCACTAGAGTATAATCCTCAGTTTTAAAGAGAAAATAAAACGTGTTAAACATATGCGACTTACTAATAATTGTGCTTCGTTATCAGCACTTTCGGAGCAGTTAATGTGTTTTTAGAGGACAAAAAGTGTCTCAACTCACTATGTTATTTTACTAAGCGAATGTTTTTTTCTGCCGAGAAAGATACTGGCAGGAGTTCTAACATCGAGCAAGAACACAAAATAACATCAGAGTTAACACATCGAAAGCTACCGCTTCAGAGCTGAATTTTGCGATAGATATGTAACATTGAAATAAAAGAATCCATCGAGTTTTTATAACTAGAGGCTTTCATGTAGAATCAATTTGCGAGCAGTTGATGTCAGCATCAAAACTGAGTTGGCTCTATCTCAGGGCTTCTTTTTCGTTGTCAATTTCATCCCAGAGATGCATTAGCCCTGGGCTGAGTCCTAGAACTCAGGGTTGAAAATATAATCCAGTCAAAAATATCCCTTTATGGCCCAAAAATGAGCACCGGTAGTGTCTCTTCAGTCGGAACATGGCCCGGAGTCGATTCCCAGGTCGGCAGTGTACTCCACGGCCCAGGTATGGGTACTGGATATATACTCGGATTTACCTTCGCCTGGCGGGCAGTACATGCAGTGTGTCCGAGTCAAAATTCTGTTGTTCTAAGCCTGGGACGCCAGCTGTATTTCCGGATTGTCCGTGCTGAAAACAGCCACTTAAATGACACAGCAATACAATTCTAAGATACCCGTGGTACGATAAACATCCACACTCAGAGTACCGTTAAGGGAAGCGGTCTCGTGGTTTTGGAGGCGTTTCAGCGTTTGGCTCGGACGTCTTTACTCTGGCGATGCATAACATGGGTATTCTTCTCCCCTTCCACTCTCTCACCAGAGAGAGTGCTACGGAAACCATTTCTCCGGCAGAAGTTGGCGGCTGGATGTGATGTGGCGGGAAGATGGCACCATCCTTTTTTCTTTTTAGAATACACCCACAGGGGGCCGTCGCCATCAATCAAGAGCGTTAGATCTCAGCTTCATTGGAGCCGTTATAGGAGGAGTTTGGACACGTTCGAGGTATCTTTTGCCATTACAGGAAGAGTGGTGACGGAAATGAGAGACCCCACGTAGGGTCACGGTCTTAGTGAAATGGCTCCCCAACAGCGGTGGATCTATACCGGTTATTTGGACGGGTGGTGGTTGGGGGGGGGCAAATACTTTATTCGCCCCACCCCCTCGCCCCCTTCTGAATCTGACAGTATTTAGCAATCACTCAGCGTAAGTTTTCCTATGTAGCTTCACAAAAAATGTATGCAGCCGAATAAACAAAGGCAACCGAAGAGCTAAGGCACACTTTTGTTATGAACAATCCCTTCGCTTCTCTTTCAGGTGATGGATACCGCAATGATGCAATTTCAGACTGCAAATCTACCTGCAATGAGCCTAAGGCATAGGTGGATTCAGGGGAGGCGGGGTATCCCCCGTGATGAACCTTCCAGCGCCCCTTTAAATGGTCACGGTGCCCCCTCAAAGATCGTTGGCGCCTTCCTGAAATATTGTTTTTCCACCGCCCCCCCTGCCCCCCGGGATGTGAACATCAGCGGCCCACGATAGGATTTGGCACCCAAAAATTAGGTTTTGGCGCCGCCTCCCCTGGTTCAGATGACGCTAACTTCTGACTATATGTCCTTCTCCCATCGGAAATCCCGCATCCGCTTGTACAAAATATGCATTTGGAACATTTGCCCTAGATGCTGCATGAGCCTTTCCGCCGCTGTTGGATGGCACTGTTTTGCCTATTTCCTTTGTGGTATAGCGTTACTGAAATTGTGAATGTGGGATATTCAACACCAAAGTAATTAATCGAATGTTAACATACTTACGGATATGACTTGACATGCTAATATGACGTCGGCCATAGCCACCCCCGTGGCGCGGCTGGCAAAGGCGTCACGCTTGGGTGTGGAAGGCCCCTGGATCAAGGCTGACCTATGGCGGCCTTTTCCGCGGCCGCCTCCTACCCAGGAGATAGCGGTACACTGGGGAGTGCGCGCCGCAGCAGTGGAATCAACGCCGTGCCAGCCGGCGTCCCTGTTCATTTCATTTCATTTATTCAGGTTTATCAGCAACAGGTATGTGGAAACCCAATTACAGCTGAAGTCAAGCAATAAAACAACACACCAATGAATATTTACAATGCAACCGTGTAACAATGTAATGCAACCTATTCCTGCAACAGTAATATAAAACACTCGATATAAAATATACACGAAGCTATGAATATGAAGCATATGAAAATACATAAGAAGCACTGCAATACATTAAGACATGAAAAACGGCATAAAATAAGATAAGAAGCCTAAAATGGATGAGCTTTAACATATTTCCTCACCCTGGCTCTAAGACTGCTAAAGGGTGCACTTCGTGGGTGCACGGGCCTGATCGGCCTTTAAAGTGATCCACCGGTCTGGTCTCTTGCCCCCCTCATTGGCTCGGCCTATGCCGGGCGCTGCGGCTTGGGGAGACTGGAGCAGCCTATGGCCAGCCGAGTGCGGTACCGCTGTCCCGTAAGGGTGCCTCCAAGTGGAAACTTCCGCTCTGTACATAGTGTGAGTGCATTGTAGGAATGATACTAGCTACTAACACAAACATGCTCCCGGGAAAGGGAGCGCAAAAATATAAAAAAATGACGTGGGCATACTTTGTATGGTTGACCTGTCCTGGACATGTTAAGTTGGAACTGCCACCATGTTTTCTGTTTTTTTCTAAGCGGTGCTTTAGTTTTATGGCTGTTCTAGCGGTTGCAGAGGTCTTGCTAATTACAGTTATGTTCTGGTGTCACCATGGAGTCATTATTCTGTAGTCCCCAGTGTCACCATATTGTGGCTCGCGTGCGTGAGGAGAGCGGTGATTGCTCTCCGTATGATATTATCCAATTGTTTAATTCCGCAAAAGCTATTTAAATATTCATCACATGTGACACTGGTTTCCAAAGCTTTAGCTAAGAGCAGGCTTAGAGCTAAGCGGCAGCGCCACCATTCTGTAACACTACCACTGGACATCAGTCACGCCTCCGCCGCGACGCCGACCCCTCTCTCCGCAGATGACAGGGCTATGACGTCACTATGGGCGTGGCCAGTCCGGAGCGTGACCGGCGCCAGGTCAGCATATCGGTGGTTACCAGCGAGGCCCGCAGGCCATGGTGGCGCGCCGGTCCCCGCGCCAAAAAGGCTGGCAGCCACCTGGGTTTGATCCTACTGCTGGTCATCTACACAGCCGGTGGCGCCAAGGTAACATATCCCGGGATTTTGTATGAGTTTTCAGCCTTCCTGACAAACGCTGTTTGTGTTCTCCTGTAAGGCTAGATCAGTACTGCATCAAATAAAAATTATGGATAAGTGTCGAGGCGTAAGTACTGATACGTTATTTGAACTAGAGGGGATGCAGTCTTTTCTCTTTAGTACTTTAAGTGGATTAATAGCTCCTATATTCAGCATATCCCTTTCCAGAAATGTTTGCCTAATTTCAATCATTCCATGTTCTGTATAGATACCATTGCACCCTTTTGGCTTCTCATTTTCATATGCACCGATAGTCGGAACTACCAAGCTGTCATGAAAAAAGGAACTGAATTCGCTTAATATCCATACACAAATCGGCACATCAAACCCTTTACTTCCATCGTACCCGCCCCGCAGGCTTGATGCATTGTCTCAACAGGCCATGGGGCCGGATTCTGCGCTCTGGTCGGCGACCGGCCACCCCCCATGTTCACACCCACCGTTGGGGCCTCGTCAGATATTCCAGCACATCGAGCTGCCGAGCGAGACGGCCGAGTACCGACGGGTGTACGCTGGCGTCATGCGGCATCGACACCGGCTCGTCTGGGGCGTCGTCAACAATACTGACGTCATCAATCTGGACAGACTGGTGGGGTGAGTGCACGGGTGTCAGTGTATGCAGTGAGTGTGTCTGCTGTGTTGATGCGTGTATGTGAGTTTGCGTGTTTGTTAACTGTTTGATGAGGCTTGATTTAGTCAAGCTGTGAAATCCTTGACTTTCCGTAGGTGAAGTTTTACGGTTTTTTTGCCGCGGGGGTGGAGAAATGTCAATGTAGGAGATCTTCCTGGTATTCACATTGATACTTTCCTATTGGGGACACAAACAATCCACAATACCTCGCTGATATAGCACTTAATCCATTGCAACGTATTTTTTCCGCCATAAGCCCGGGGAAAGAAATACACCACTAAATATTTCCGTAAGAGCACTAATAATAAGGGCGTATTTTTGCATCCATCTGAAACTGCTCACACCCATGAGCCAAGAGAACCAACACTCTCAGTGGTTCATAAATTCACCCGATGCTCTCTGGTAGCATTTTTCATCCTCGGCTCTCTCGATGGTCTGGAACTGGGGCACTATCTGAGAAGTCGGAATGTCGCCATAAAGCTGTCGGAGGGACGGAGCGGTCCGAGCGCTCCCAGCGATCGAACTTGTTGGCGCGGGGAGAACGAATGGGAATAGTTGGGGCCATGATAGCGAGAAAGCCGGTCGCCCTGTTTTATGTCCTTGGTCTGGAAGTTGAAGAATGTACTGTCTCCGAGAAAAGTGTTAGGCTTAATTTTAGCTTTCATCCGCAATAAACCACTGTACCCGACTCTCTGTGTGGTGGAGGCACCTTAAATAGAAATGGTCAGGATTGAAGAGAGATTGCTGGTACTGGAACGGGGATGGGGGGGGCGCACGACACCATCAATATTCCATGCTATCAGGAACTACTTGAATATCATTATGCCTCTCGGGTATGATTTTTGGACTTAACTTCCCTTTATTTAGAATAACCCTGTCTCTAAACCCCGTCATCGCGGTATTGGAAGCAAGCTTACCTTGTCTGCCAAGCGCGCCAAGCAACAAGCTAAGAGGGGTTACACTGGACTTGGTGTTCTAAAACGATGGAAGTTGAATCCAAGGAAGAAAATGGCTGTTCTTGTTTTAGCCCAATCTTCCAGCTTGTCCCTTAAAAATTAATCCCTGACAACGTGCATTTTGACGGACTTGCGTCAAGCGTGGGCATTGGTCAATGCCATTATGTGTAAACAGGACAAGAGGCGATGAAATAAACGCCGCGCTGAAAGAAGAGAAACGAGAGACAGAAAGAGGGACGGAGAGATGAGAGGAGGACATAGAGGGAGCAATGGAGAGAGAGAGAGAGAGTGAGTGAGTGAGTGAGTGAGTGAGTGAGAGAGTGAGAATGGGGAGATAGATGAGACAGTGAAATTTAAGACACACATCCACAGTAGATGCAATCCTTTGGCAGTAGTTTGTTGATTTAGGACTTCGCCAATAGTCCCCCGTGTAAAAGTATGCAGGTTTAAGCGTCGGTCAGGAGGGCCTGGCCCCCCACTCTTTGGCCAAAAATTTCCTGATCTAAGTCAAAATGGTAGAAAACCGGACATTTTTATTACCAGCCGCTGCGGAGGGCAACGAGGAGCCTAAATTATTGGTCCTAACCTGAAAAATGCGTTGTCAGCATCAGGTTGAAGTTTGGCTGGCCTCCCGCAGTTTTACCGGTGGCGACGCTTATGTATAGAGGCTACAGCAAATAACGGCTGCGTGTCTTTCCTTCAACCAACTGAAAAATAGACTCGTTTAGGTCTCAGGGTCAGGAGTTGGAGCTTGCTTAGCGTTATCCAACAGCTTGATAACAGGGTCATTTGCAAATTTCCGCCCAGCCGCCGCGGCTAACAGAGGGTCCGGAAACACGCGAACGCCGTCGTGTGCATGATCGATGTCAGGTGGAAATGACTCATTTTGCGGACTTAGCTAGCTTACAGACTAGCACCAGACCTCATTTGACATTGTGCTGATGAACAGCGCTCATTTTAATTACTGTCCGGTTTGAATAATGCAGTGGGTGCGTGAGCTCCCGGCAAGACAGACAAATGGTCTGGCCACCTGAATAATCGTAAGCCAATCACTGTAACTGTCTCCCGGTGATGTGTCAATTTCGAGTAGGGAGTTTAATTAATCCATATGAAATGGGTAGACGGAAGTGGGTGTGTTATGTATTCTGGCTAGTTTTTTGCCTTTGCCAGTGGAACGTGTACCTTAAATTTCAATATTTTGATTATTGTGTAGCTTTGGCTTTCCGCAGGAGGGCTTCTGCTCCTCACAAACTCCATTCATAACCGGTAAACTACAGCTTGTCTGGTTGGCACGGTGATGGGTTCGCTTGAGCCATTTCCTAAAATCCAATGTCGTGGTTATGGTGAGCGTGCTCACACGAAACGATGGCTGATCCACCCTTTTAGCGCTGGCTCCCTCGCGTGGTGACATTTGAGTCTGACATTTGAACTCTGGGTGAGGTTGTCACCGGGCCTCTTTGTACAATTGGATGTGCTGGGCTGGCGGCTAGCTAGCGAGCTCCTGCCCACGACAGAATAGTGGGTTTAAGCTTAGGTACTTATCAACTGACTATGAGCACTGAGCAGGCATTAATGCTTCCAATGCAGGTTAATGCAGGTTTCAATCACGCTTCCCATCGCATATGCTTATGCCAGCTGAAGCTTTTAAACACAAGTGGTGACGATTTATTTGCGCACTGCTTTAAGACATTTGTAGAAAATGGATTCAGGTACACAGGGAGAACACTTCAGATCTTTAGGTTACCCACAGGGGAAACACTTCTGACCCACAGGGAAAAAAATTCTGACCCGCAGCGGAATACACTTCAGACCCACACAGGAAAAACATTTCAGACCCAGAGGGGAAAATACTTCAGATCCACAAAAAACACTTCAGACCCACACTTGAATAAGGTCTAGAAGCCGTGACCAGATGTTCATCATTCGCACGTTTCTTTCCCTGCCGTGTGGGTAGCGTTTCCGTAGGCCATTGTTTCTCGGTTGTTTTCTCAGAAAAACGCGTCCGTGACACAAAGTCGGCAGACACACGCGCAGCTCGATGTGTTTGTCTGTCTGCGCTGATTTGTTAGTGCTCGTGTTGACACGACGGATGTGATTCTCTCGTGTTTGGAACAAACTGCGCTGTTTGTGGGGCAGACCGGACTCGCCACGCCCTGGGCTGGGGGCGGGTACCCATCGCCGCTGTGACAGCTCCACTATAATTGGCGCAACACTAAAACCCAGTATTTTGTTAATGAGTCATTCAGTCCTGGAGCTGAATTATACTTGTCACCGAATCTATGGGCGGTCGCTTTGCATGAGGCAAGCGCAAAACATGTTTTCCCCTGAGGCCATTTATGCTTTACCATAGATTACAACTTTGCCTGTATATTTGTCCTAGGACCAATATTCAGGCCAGCCTGTCAGTTTGTCAGCAACCATAAATCTAGAAAGCTATACGTATGCGCACAGTATAGTGCAATGTTTGCCAACACTGACATCAACAGCTAGGTGATGGGAATATCAACTTTTATGAAGTGATCAAAAATTTTTCGTTTATACGATTCCGTTTTTTTACTAATTGAAGATTGAAATATGCACATTCTAGGTAAACCTAAAAGTGTTGTAAATATTTAATATCATTGGCTTTTACATTTCTACATTACTCATACTGCATGTGACCATGACAATGTTTTATCTGCCTACTTATTTAGGACCAACTGCACCAATAGAAGTAGCTATTAGCTACCATCATTCAGATACGCTACCACAAATAAGTTCCTGGTTTCCAGGAAACGCATGTACAACAAAGAAAGCTTGGCATGAGACAAGATCCTTTTATGAATCTGGGGAGATCGATGGTAGGTATGTGGCCAGACGAACGGGAACAATTATTCCACGGGACAGCTATTGTCATTGTCATCCAGTCTATAGTCCATAAAACCGGCAGACGGCAGATCGACTGAGATCTCATATGGCAGGATCTGTCCCTTCGTAAGAATCCCGGCCTTAACTGCACCCGTCTCTCAAACGAAAGGCATACTGCACCATTCACAAGTCGTGATATATGAAACGATCTTCCCGCGGCTGCGCTCACTCCTGGGTGATGTTATCCATCAAGGGAAGATCCAGCTATCCATTAGGGTTGGGCGAGATTGGTGCCGGCAATATTCGCTTACCTATGCCATATATCGTACCAGTGAGACACTATTCCGGTGATTAATTGCGGCCGCAAAAGGCAGCCCATTACAAATGTTTTTGTCAAAAAGTTTTCTCATCTCCTTTGCTTGAGCGTGATTTATCAGGAGTCTTCTGACACTCAGAGCTAGATGAATCATTTGGACAAGAAAAAAGATCATTATTTTTGCTACCGGTCACACAGTTTACACGGCTCTGATAACTTCTTCCAGGTCCAATATCACTGCTGAGCGTGATGTATGGTCAAACCGAGCCAGTGCGGTACGGTAGATGCCCCAAAAGCTTTCGAGAAAAGAATGCTATATTACAGCTTCAATAAATGTTTTCAGCTGAGAGTTCAACCAAATGATGTTTATTTGGTACACTACGTGAGCAGTAAATGCATTTTGCATACCAGCTTTTCCAGACGGCTTTTGTATTTGTATTGTATTTGTATTTATCACTTAGACAGAACAGGTATCGGCCCAATTACAGCGAAGTCAGGACATAAAAACACAGACTTAGACTCAACCCCGGCAGTGTAGAAAATCAAAAGAAAAGGAGAAATAACTAAATTTGGTTTATCTTTAGCATGATACGCAGATCAATGTCAATGCTAGAAACATGGTCAGAAATCCAGAACAATGATCTTATCTAACTGATCCCCAACAGGCAGCTATTTACTTAAACGAACAGTTCTGTTCTCCATTTTGTTATCATCATTTTCCTTCAAAATGGGGCCCAGTCCTATGCAAGATCAGCCTTTTGTCAGCTGAAGAACTCTTTAGCACAGGTTTTATCGGGTAGTAATTGCTCGTAAACACTACTAAGAAATGAGTTATAGCACATATGAACAGTCTCTAATAATTAATAATTTATCATGACCATAAATCCTTAAGGAATTTCAAATGGGTATTGAAAGGGCAGATTATCTTTTACGGAACAAGTGCTCCCGTCAGTTGATTAACATGAGTACGAGTGTGGATTTTGTGTCTGGTTTATACTTAATGATACGTTCGGGCGCCCTCACGGGCCGGTAAAACGAGATGAAAGCACGACCAGGAGATAATCACCACATACGCGGATCCAAGATTGCCGATCGGGGGAGGGAACCTTCCCGGAGGGGCGCCATCCGGACCAGAGGGCGCCACTTTTGACCGGCAAAATCTATCAGGTGGACGCCAAAACCTATCGGTGGGCGCCGATTTTCGCATCCTTGCGGAGGGGGGTGGGAAGCGACATTTCAGGGGGCGCTATCGACCTTTCAGGGGGCGCTGTGACCATTTCAGGGGGCGCCGAGGGTCGATCGGGGGGGGGGGCACGTGCCCCCTTGCCCCCCTGGATCCGCCTATGAATCACCAGCCCTGCAATGATGTTCGTCGCAGGAGTTTGCTGGAGGAGTACGAGGCGGAACTCCTGCGAGCGATCCACTCCGGAGTAGATGTCACTCCGGGCCAGCCGGTGCAGAAGTCCAAGTGGAGTTACATACATTCCGTCTTCTTCTCTTCCACGGTGCTCACCACCATCGGTAGGTAAACCTAACCAGCAGCCATCAGCGGTCTGCATGTCTCCTCGTCTGGTGGAAATGTTTGAGATTAGTATGAAACTCACTAGATTATGCTGTTTCGAGCTATGAGTGGTGTAAATTTAATATTTGAAAATTGGAACTTTTGGAACAGCACAAATCACATCATAAGGCTTTTGCCTGAGGAATTTCAGTGCTATGAATTAATGAAGGACTCTGTCTCTCCACTTCCATCGCAGTTTTAGGCTTTTGGTAAAATTATTAGCATACCTACGGGAAATGGATGCTTCAGCATTTCTTTAAACATGGATATTGTTGAATCAAACAAGGTAGAAGTTAACAAATATCCAATTCATTATATACTAAGGTATACTTGGATTGACTAATAGATTCCTTATGCTTCTGTTTTTAATTTTTTCTTAAATACTGGGAATAATGAAAAAATTCTTATAGATTCAAAGAGGCAAATTTCAGTACCCAAATGATCTTTAACTATTTTACTTAGCCATTTAAGTTTTCTTTTTAATGTAAATTGCTAGCTGGACATAATGACTTCCGGAGAATGCATTCTTATTTCGCTAGTGTTCCAGTTCGATGCATCCCAGCCATCCCAGCATTGTCATGTCACGACCTGATAAAAAGTTGTTCTCTTCCATATTGAATATGATTTCCAGAGGAGCGTCAAATACATTTTGCGCCGTACCTGCAGTAATTTCCCGCAAAGTAAACTCCACTTTCGTGCTTAGGAGTTTCCGCTTTGCGTGTGCATCAGCAGAATACGGGGGAGATCCCCTCACAAGAGCACGAGGCCAGCGCGTGACCATTTTGGGTATATTGCAAGGCCTCATATTGAGAGTATTCACGGAGGTTTATTTCGTAAAGCAGTGGCAGCTTTTAACTTCCACTTTGTACGCTTCCCTCAAGTGGATTATTTTGATTTGACATACTAGTTTTGAATCGAGTGTTATCAGCTTTTATTTTTTGTAAGAACACCCAGGGAGTGGACATGAGCTACTTCTCTAGAATTCTGGGGAGTTTTGAATGTTCCATTTCTGGGTCTTAGAGGTTTTTTGCCAGCAAAATTTAACATGCAATTCCAATGGGACTTTTTGCAGGGGTTTGGGGCATGGGCCAGTGGAAACATTTAAGTGGTGCTTAATGGTATATTTTTATTTTTAGTATGTGAAATTGATCAGGCTAACTTCTAGGTGCAGTCTTTAGTCCTTGAAATGCTCTTATATCAAAGAAAATACAGGATGAATTTCATGATAATTCCTTCAGAATCCCGTTTCGAACGTTTCGCTCAACCAATCAGAAGGCTTAATGCTACCATATGCTACCAGAACCCTCCAGAATGCTACCATACCCTCAATATGCTGCCAAGTCAGAGGTAGTCGGGTAGTCAGCTGACTGTCATGTCCGAACCGTATCTGTAGGAACCGTGAGAACACCTGGTGACGACCCGAGCAATTTCGTTATTTTGAAACATTTGTAATCTTCTGCATTGTTTTTTATCGACTTCATTGTCATTTTGTTAATATTTACAAATACTACTGTTCTAGCAACTTGACTCTGTAAATATCTATCAGGTATATTTTTATGATCTCAACTGTAAATGGGTGCAAAGCGTGTTGCTGTTACAAGTGAAGTTAGGAAAATGAGTTTTGGGGGACATCATAATCCTTGCTTGACAAGGCACTGGTGTTGACAAGGTACGGAAGGCAATCCCAGTCCCCAGGGAAGGTGATTACAAGGGGCTGAGGGCTGATAGCGGCGACTGGGTACGAACAATGCCTCCCAGTCTGCATTCAAAATGTTATGTCGTGTCAGAGCGGGGTCATGGGAGGCAGCATAGGGTCCGAATGATGAGTTGTGCAGTTGATGGAACTCACCTTAATTAGCTGGCCGGGTTACCGGGCACGGCACCTGTCGCTGGGACTGACTAGAGCCGGTCCAAAGTCGAGGCGACGATCCACCCGAGTTTGCCGCGACCGAGAAAGTTATCACTCGATCCGCCCAATCACCGAAGCTTTCCTGATAAATCCAGGCAGGTCCGTATGCACAGAAACGCTATGCATTAGTGTCGAATCTATATACGAGACATATGTTTAGATATACAAAAGAAACAATGTCTCAAGTCTGTATCCAGACCGAGAGCTTCCCCTTTTTGTAAAATTCCATCTGCTTCGGAGGAACAGTATTAAGATAAGGTAAGTGCCATCGCGCGTGAGAATTTTTTATTTTAACTGAAATTGAGGAGGTATGTAAGTATTTTGTTTTAGGCACGGTTCCTATAGATACGGTTCGGACATGACAGCCAGCTGACTGCCTTATTTGGCAGCATGTTGAGCATATGGTAGTATTTTGGAGGGTTTTGTTCAAGATACC
Source organism: Lepas anatifera (assembly GCA_034440635.1). NCBI lineage: Eukaryota > Metazoa > Arthropoda > Thecostraca > Lepadidae > Lepas > Lepas anatifera. Next base: position 68,213 of record JAOTON010002111.1, on the reverse strand, counting down.
TTAGATTCTGGTAGCAGAAGGTAGAATACAGCGTTCTGATTGGTTGAGCGAAACAATCAAAACGGAATTCTGAAGGAATTAGCATGAAATTCATCGTGGATTTTCCTTGTTATAAAAGCGCTTCAGGGACTAAACACTGCACCCAGAAGATTGCCTGAACAATTTTACATACCAAAAATAAAAATATACCCTTAAGCACAGCTTAAATTCTCCAACTGGCCCGTGCCCCAAACCCCTACGAACAGACCCATTGGAATTACATGTTAAATTTTGCTGCAAAAAAAACGGTCAGACCCAGAAATGGAACCTTCAAAACCTCCAGAATTCTAGAGAGGTATCTCATGTCCGCCCCCTGGTTTTAGGTGCAAAGGTAGATAAATATAATATTAAGAAAATAAAACGCAGGAATAATTAATAACACCATCGAATTGTCGAATGGATCGGATTGGATCCTGTCCTATGTTTAATCCATGACTGGCCCTTTAAGGCTCTGCATACACAAATTTATAAGCTGTCGCCCACATTGCTCATTAAAAGGACTGCAGCCTTGGTGGGGATATGCTTATGCTAAGTGGTTGGTGTTGCAAAATAAATGAGCCATATAACGGTCCCGAAGCACTCTGACCTTCTCACTGATGTTTTTTGTGTTCTTCTTCACTCTAGGAAAAGTTTTATTTGGAAAGGAACTGATTGACGGGAACTGTTTGTTGTTCTTCTTCAGTTCAAGAAAACGTTATGCTGGGGAAACAGAATTTGGCCTCTCAACCATTTCCCCATTTTCCTCCACTTAACGGATCCCTTTATTTTCCCCACCACTTTTTGTTTCCACTCCAAATATTACGCTTTCAGTCCCATCGCAGAACTTCCGAATATTCGATGAATCATGCTAAGACAATCACAACTAGATAAAAGTGTTCGATAGATTTAAAGTTAGCGACGGACAGTGATAGAGTAAGAGAGAAATATTTCGGAAAAGTAAGTGGGAAAGCATACTATATTATCCCCAGTTTAGAGTCATTCGTCAGGAAGTTCCACAATGGCACTTCTAGTGACGACTATCCGTAAGGTGAAAAAATATACATCAATGCATGTATTATTTCAAATTAAATTCTTAGCATGCAAAAACATGCATATGGGGTAATCTTTGAAGAATTTATTGAAGTCCTCTGGCCCCCATTTTCCTATGGTAACAGACGCGGGAATTTCTGATAATGATTTCGGATGTCCACCTTGAGATGTCGTTCTTGAGGATACCGGATGAAAAGACTCAGCAGATGTTTTCACTCTAAGGTTTTACAAGATCGTCTTTCAGAACAAGATAAGACCTTTTTCTAGTATTTTCACAAGAATTTGTTTTTCCCTAGGTCTGAAGTAATGTTCATTCTGAAATTTTCCAAAGCCTGTAAATTCGAGTGTCGGGTTTTATCTCAGCAAAAATATACGACTTTACCCGCTCCTAGGCACACAGGAAGTCCATAATATTCATGGCCTTCTAAAACCTCCATCTAACAAGAGTATGAGCGCTGCCAGCTTTCTTTCATCTCACATTATATCCATGCATGTATTTCGTACACTGGTACACTTGGAATAAAACCAAACACATAAAAATGGGATGAAACATGGTGATGGAATACAATCGGGCGAGTGATGAATAGCGGAAAAAACGGGCACCCACGGCCGAGCGCAGGGGAGGGGATCTCGCTCCGGCGCGGAGGCGGCCGGTAAGGGGGCAGTGGCAGGCACACGACAGTTCAGTTCGAGCGATGCAGAAATTCGGTGCATTCTCAGCAATCGCATGGTTCCCTGGGGACAATAAGGTATCGTCAGGAAGAGAGAAAAAATAGAATGCCGGGCAATAATAATAAAAAAATAAAATAAAGTGTTTTAACCACACATTCAGGGAAAGATTCGGGGAATTTCACTGAGTACATTTTTGTTGCGTTATACAAAATACACATCGCGCAAACAAAGAAATTTTACGAATCGGATGGTTATCCCTTACACGGGTCAATGATTCTGTTCGTAAAATTTTGCAAGGGCATAATCCTATTATCCAATTATAACCATTAAGAAGTTTCGTAAGTGTTAGAGAATGACACAATATTTGCCTATGCGTGACTGTTCTCTGTCAGAGGCGTTCCCAACAGGGAGCTGGGTGACCAGGTGCATTTCCTTTCATCGAGAACATTTCTGACTGCGGCCAAAAAATAGCATAGGATTTTACAATTGTATCGGGGCAATAACGAAATGTAGCAACGACACCTAATCTGGGATGTTTTGCTTGTGGAGGTCGATTTCCTCTCAACGAGGATTTCAAGATTTATTGACAGCACCCCCATAAATTTTTTGCTACCTTTAGGACACACTTGGTTGCTGAGGAAAATGTATCATCTCAACAATTAACTTGCTTGTCTGTTACTTGAACACCTACATGCTGCCTTTGTATGCACGCCCGTGGGGATATGATTCAATAAATCAACAGAGCGAGGGCAGGTAACGCGTTCTTGTTTGGCACAAACTGTTGGCTCTACTTCACGAGCTTCATGTTAAGTTCACCCGTACCAATTTCTCGGAGTATGCGGCGTCAATCACGCTTAATTGTCTTCCAGCCAAAACATGGCAGCTGACAACTCCCCGAGAATTTATGTACATGAATTCACAAGAAACGGCAGCCGCCCTGGGCTTCAGGCACATTGAAGTGTTGTGATAATGTCGTATGCAGGAGCGGCTACACATGCCCTGGCGGGTGGTATTTGCGTTTCGCATTATGTAAGGCTGGAATGCGGAGGGGTGAATGGAGCTGGAGGTCCGCCAGATGACGCTTCCCAGCGCTGCCCTGTCTACAGCGGCGCGCCTGGTAGCTGGAGGGGGTGGGTGGGGGGCATAGCGCGAACGTCAGACACTTTTGTGCAATGCTTGTGAGCCTACATTGAGGAGACGGGAGACGGGTTGGCAGGCGCAGAGGGGGCCTCCCTCAAATTTTGCTCAAAGCTCTTAAAAGGACATCGTTTTTACGATTTCTTCGGAATTGCCCCTCCCTCCCCAATGGGGCTCCTGTGACCGCCCCTGAGACAGGCTAGTTTGATTTAAAGGGAATTTGGCACCTTTATAACGTGACTTTAACTGAGATAGCCAAGTTGTAAAGCATGCCGGAAAACCCGGTACTCTAAACATCATTTGTCTTGAAACTCAAAATTTCCGCAGAGAAAAGCTAAAAACCTACCTGAAATGCACTGCCCTCATGTACCTGAAGCAGCAGGCCACAGTTGTCAGGCTGTTGGTGTGACGACATATACTGACGTCACGGTGAGTATCAGCCAATCGAAGCCCTTGAAGCCAATGGAATATGGTACTGGTTGCCAGATCATGACATCATCCACAGGCAGTGAATTATTTTTCCCCTAGAAGCGCATTTTAAAAATCAAAATTTTGAGCTTACGGTAATTTTTTAGAGTTCCCGTGATTTTCGGCTAATAGTACGCCTAATTACACTAAATTCCAGGATTCGACCAAGGTGCCACATTCCCTCTAAGAAAGACTGGACTGGTTTGTTCTTGTAATATGGTCCATTTTAATATCTTTATGAACTGTGATCCGAGGTGTGGATTTATAACTATTGTGGGGTGCCAGGGCACCCCCAACGAAAATGGCAAAGCAGTTGTAGAATATCTCTCAAATTTCAAAGTTCTATCTAAGGACTATAACTGGTGTTATTCAGTTCAACTGGCCTATGAGAAGGCACGCTACACATAATACTATATTTTATGATATGGTCATTTAGTTTTGGGCACCCCTCATGATTTAAAAAAATAAAAATTACGCCCGGTTGTGATGACACACAAGTAGGCAGGTGTGGTTTGGTTACAAATGTTTGTAAGGAATTTTTAATAATCCCGCGGCATGCTATGTAAATCACGCATGGTGTAGGGTGATAAATTGGCCTAAGTTTGATTCGAGACTAAACAATATTGCGTTCAAGACTATTGACCATGAATGGCTCTGTGTTTCATTATAGTTGCTTCTCTAGCCCCAGCTGATCCAGGAGGCCAAGGAGCTGCTTCCTCTCCCAGAAGGGCAGAAAAAATAATGTATTCTCTCCAGAGATGATTAACACAAAACCAAATACAGACTAAACTACAAGATAAAAATGTGTTAATAAGCAGCGGTCACTCTGCCCCAAGATTCTGCTTAAGCTTATCTATGCAGAATGGGAAGAAAAAATTATATAATGATTACCTGCCATCGGTGTTTACATGTCCGATCACACCCCCATTAACACCATTAACAACATTTTCTACCCAAAGAGGCTAAGTCACTTCCACCCTCATTTCGCCCCCCCTCACCGCTCTCCCAAATTAGGTTTAGCTGCGCCCTCTCTTCTCCACCCGAGTTCTAGGTCCGCCAATGTTCTCAAGTGATATCACTATCCAGGGATAAAGTTTGGCTGGTGTGGGGGATGGGCGGACTCCGAGTTGGTGATGCCCGGGAAGGAGGTGTTATAAATTGTAACTGATATATCAACTAGTTGATGTTAATATCCACTGTGATAATGATAGTTGATGTTAATTCGCTGTTACAATTCTGATAAAATATTCAACATTGACATTGGCCATTTAGCGTGGTAAAATGCACCAAGCTGACCCAGCTGCTGTCCCTGGCGGATTGCTGACCCGTCGTAACTGTGTGTTTCCACAGAAACCACCACATCATCTGCACCCACTTGCTTTCTTGTGTGCTCATGTCCCGCTGTCCCGTTGGCCTGAATTTACCAAATGCATTCCTGTCCGTGACCCATCTTTTTCTTTTGAGCAGTGCATTTAGGATGGTGCAGTGTGAGGAGGTGCATTTTCAGGGTTTGATGTGACGGAAGACTGGTGAACAAGACTTTGGGGGGTGGAGCTTTAATATATTATTAGCTGCATTTGAATGCGCTGCCGGTGCACTTAACTTCCAGTAGAGTTGGTAGCATTTATCCAGGCCCACGCATATAATAGTGATAGAATAAAAACAGCGAACTCGAGTCCTAGTAGTTGGGGGATGCATCCCCATCCCCCATCCACTTGCCACGTACACGTCCCTATCGCTAACCAATATGCAAAGATAAACGTTTGAACATAAAGACTGGGTGTTTTATTCAAAATGAGCCAAATTCATAGATACTACAAGGGATCTTTTGAATTCCCTTGGACTATGTTTAATCTTGGAGTCATTCATGTGTGACGTGCTGGGCATAACTTGTTTCAATATCCTCACTCAAAAGTTATATTTATCCAAGACGTCTATTCAAATCACCGATCTGGTTCATTAGTTGCCCTCAAAAAAGCCTGCTGTTTTCTCGAAATATGATCTCATCCAGGGTTCTATTAAGCCTGCATGAATATTTGGATCTGGGCCTGGCTGGTTGCTGGATTGACATTACCAGCCACCAGTTCCACAACGGGGAGGGAGTTAGTTGATACTGTCCCGCAGCACTGTGCTGGGCGGTACAGCCTACCAACGCTCCGCAGTGTGTGTGTTGACCCGCATCACTGCTGTGTATTGCGGTGCAGTCTACAGTCTACCCCGCAGTAGATACTGTGCCGCCATGCAGCGGGCTGGACCTCGCCTTGTTGAAGATTATGTGAATATACGGGTCTGAACTGGCCGGTGCAGCATATTGGCATCCCCAATCAATGGAGTCACGGAGTCTGGAGTTTACTCTCTTTCTGCGTTGGTATCCACTGAGGGGCCTTTAAATCTGTTTGCCAACTCGCTTTTTCTATGCCAACAATTTTCAACGAACTGGTGATGCATTGCGTTTTTCTTTGCAAACCACAATGCTTAGTTCAGTTCTGTTCAGTGTTCGAGTAGAATATGACGCACAGGTGTCAAAATCAGGGTGGGGGATAGGTGCGCGACCGGAGCTACACCAGTTCTTTGTGATGAACAAAACGGGGTCCAAAATCGTGACAGACAGAAAATAATCAAAATAAACCGGTAAAAATCGGAAGGGGAGGGAGGTTGGGAGAAAATGGAAGGGGAGGGAGGTTGGGAGCAAATGAAGTTAGGAGAAAATGTCTTGCCTTGTATCCATCAGCGGATAAGCGTTACCCACTCTAACTAAGGAGATTCTTTTGTTTTCAGTTAGATGGAGAAAGTTCTCAAGGTTTTGTCAAATTCATTAGTGAAAGTTAACTACAGGTTCAAATCTAAGGAGTTTTTTTACTTCATATCAAGAATTTATCTGTCAGCAAAGAGTTAAAGTTCAACTGGCAGTCTCCATCCTCAGATTTTTTAGTGGTGGTGACGCTCTTGGCATGGTTTCAGCAGTTAATCTGTTGATTTAACCTGATTTTTGAGGATCAAAATATAAATTTGAATCGAAAATTGTGTCTCTATTTTTTCTGTCCAAAGCTCCGCTTTCAGGTCTGATTTCAGCGCTTCTTTTTTGTTTAAAAGTCTTATCGTTGGCTGCTCAGCGATGAATCAGCCACAGCCGAGAGCAAATCAAATTTCGGGCGCAAATCGCCGGATTTAGGGCCACAATTGCCAAATTTTACCCTATCGTTGATCCATTACTGCATCCTATGACTGGCCTTATTTCTTACAAACTATTTTTTGTATTTCTATAAATATATGCTATATTCTATCAACATTTTGAAATGCTGTTCACCATCAGGGGACGGTGAATGGGTCACACCCTCCTTTGGCTAAGGTTTCTCTTACAGGAGATCTGAAGATGAACGATGGTTTGTGTTGGATGGCCCGTTTGGCGAGGTTCAGGCTACACCATTGAGTTCTAGGAATCACGGAACCACAGCCCATTGAGATTCAAGATAAGCATGTTCACATAAGTTCCGAATCAAAAGATGGATGCAATTTCCTCTACTCGTCTCCTGTTAAAAATATATAGGGCTAAACTTTTATGTTATTAGTAATAATAATTTTACATGTTTGCGCTGGTTGTTAGACTTAATGGTAGATGAAAAGACTTTTAGAGTAATTTTTTTCTTCAAAATGATGGGGCTCAGAAATGTATGAAATGCATAGAATGTGAATTTAAATTCGAAGCCCAGAGTTTTTGGCACCCCCCCTCCCCCTGCGTGTACAGCACGATATCTGCGCAGGTGAACGACAACATAATAAAACCATTATATTTACACCACTTAAAACGTACTTGCTGATCGTAAAGGTCCAAGGGAAGCTATGCCATTAGTTTCGTTTTAACCAGTCGATGAATCATTGGACATTCGATGTTTTAATAACGGCAGTGCTCATAATTCCTAACAGCAATATTCACCTCGTATTCGTGCTTATAGAGGGTCTTCTGTGCAATATATCACGTTTTGTGGGAGCTGACATCCATTGAGCACCATGATACTGTGAATAGTTGCTGATTGTGACCCCAAATGGGACTGCCTCAGCAGTGCACCACCACAAAAGAGCAATGAACGGTTCGATACCCCATCTGCCCACCACATTTCCTCAGACTGTTGGGGGGGTAGTGGGTGGTCAGCGTAGCTGGCTTCCACGCAGCCGACCCGGGTTCAAGGCCCGGCGGCTTCCTGAACAAGGAGCAAGCTGGCTCCCGAGAAACCCTTCCAACAGGAAAGAGTTGGCGACGCTATATGACCCTGGCTGTTGGTGCGTCGATAAGCCCCAATAATTATTATTATCCTCAGACTGTTGTTATTACCGTCACAAGTTCTAAGCAGTCACATTCGATGGGAAGCATCGAATTGCCGGAGGAGTTTGTGGTGGACCATCGAAAGGGTTACGCCAAAACCATAGACCGATCGAGAGGGCAAGGGGAGCAGGTGCCAATCCAATCGACCAAACCGGCGCCCAAATACCGCGCCCCAGTGCCACCTTTGAATCGTTTCTACACCCCCTACGGCTTTGCTCCCCGATGACGCAAGTATTGACTGACCATGATACAATTTTGTACCCCTTTGATGTGTCTCACCTTGAAAACTAGCGCCTTTGACCCTAATGCGCCACTTTCAGGTCAGTCTGGCGCCTCCTCCTGACCCAAAGCTGCTCTCCTGACCAAAGTTCCTCTCCCACCGGAAATCCTGGATCCGTCGAAAGCGTAAGCTGGACGCTTGATAGAGTAGATGCTTCAGTATAGTGTTAGGAGTATCCGTGGATGACTTAGCAAACACTGTTACACAACATGGAATTGAGAATAATTGAAAATAGTCTGCACCGCAAAATGTTTAAGTAGATGTGGAATTCAAATACAATATTTGGCAGGTGTAAAATTCAAATAAAAAATGGTCAAAATCTGCATTTTCAGCAAATAAATAAATATGATTAGTGGTTTTTAACCCATAATGAAAAGTTTAATACTTTTGAGTTTGCAGTTAAAAAATTTGAAGTTTAATGCAAATGAAAGTTTAATGCTGCTGACTCGCATTCCTGCGTTTCCATCGCGATGCTGCTTGTCCCTGCTTCTTGCAGCTCGTTCACATTCTAAAGAGCCCGCTCTCCGACCACGCCGGCCCCTAGAGATGTGCGTTTGACTACGCTGTTAGCTTGTTTTCATTTGGGCTTTAGTACCGCTAGCGTGAGAAGATGTGGTGGTTAACCGGTCGTTCGGGTATTTTCGTCACAGTGGAGAAAAGGAACGGGGATAGATATTCGCTTAAAGGGAATGTCGCACCTTGGTCAAATCCTGGAATTTAGTGTAATTAGGGGAACTTTTAGCCGAAAATCAAGGAGGCGTTTGTTTGTTTGTTTGTTTGTATTGAACAATCATCAACGGGTTCAATTAAGTCCCACTCACAGATGAAGTCAAGCGATAAAATGTGAGCTAGCATTCGCTGGTTGGAGAGAGAACTAGGTCATAGTTCTACATAATTGCATACACATATTTACACATCCAAGTAAAAGTATAAAAATGACCGGTCAGTGTTGATCACAAAGCCCCTATTACCTGACGTCACAGCGTATAAAAATCCCAAGATCGTGTAGAAAAATAGAACAGTTTAAGATCTTAAAATATCTAAAAACTATAAAAGATATAAAAAGAAAATAAACTAAAATATATAAAAATGCGAACATAAATATACAAATATAAAATATAAGGACATATCGCTTAAACATCAAAACGTTTCGAACCTCGCCAGGTTCGTCCATGATTTCTATTAAAAATGTATAATAAGCTCAATATTTAGATTTTCAAAATGTAGGGAAAGAAATAAATATCTGCCTCTGGATGATGTCATGATCTGGTAACCACTACCATATTCAATACGCTTCAAGGGCTTTGATTGGCAGATATTCACCGTGACGTCGGCATATGTCGTCATACCAACAGCCACGACAACTGCGCCCTGCTGCTAAGGGTACATGAGGGGTACATGTCAGGTAGGTTTTAGCTTTTTTTGTTACGGAAATCTCGAGTTCCAAGACAAATGATATATTGAGTACAGAGTTTTCCGACTTGCTTTACAACTTGGTTATCTTAGTCAAAATCACGTTATGAAGGTGCCACATTCCCTTTAAGTGTCACTGTTAAAAGGCAACAGCTTAAAAATGGGGGCGAAACCAAGTAGGTACATAATATGTTATGGACGAGAATTGAGCAATTCTGTGGGTGTATTGACGCACCAACTGCCAGGGTTATATGGCGTCGGGGTCGGGGTCGGCCGAGTGGCCTGGGATTTTGAGTTTACCTACACCACTTCACTCATTGTATGTGTACCCCTGCACACTAAGTTTGGGTCTGTTCAGATGAGCCAGAACCAAGTTATGTAGTAATGTGTGGCGATTTCTTCGGGTTGACATCCATTTGCTGTTTCACGTGCCACGAGCTTCACTAACACTCCAGCAAGCTCGTTTATATTCATTCTGAGACTAAATTTATTACGGTATAAGATGGTGAAGAGCCCCTCAAGGTGCAATGCATACTTTTGAAGAAATAAGCTTTCCATTACTCTGACGGTTTGGCCGCGCTGGGTGGTTTAGAAACAAATTACTATCAATGTTTGGGAAGAGGACTTTCGGGTGCGACGTCTCTACTTGGTGATCATCATGATAGAAAGACCGAAAATGTATATATTGATACTTTTCTCGGGGGAACAAGTATCCCCACCAGTTGGGACACAACCAGTGGTGAGCCAGGTGACGTATCCTCCAAACTGCGGCGCTGCACCGATTATTTCACCACTTTCTCCCGCTTTCAACACGCACTTAAATGTTCTTGTGATGATTATTATTAAACTACCAACATAGTGCTGTTCTGGACACTCAGTTTTTTTGCTTCACCTTCCAACTGACACCCCTTTCCACCCTTGGTGGTCATCAGGTCGGAGTCTTATGTTGCTAATGGAAGCTCCCTGACAATACACCTAGGGGTTCCCCAGTCAGTGTGTGCCTGTGGTTTTGACACCCTCTGCGTCTAATCTGGGACGTTTTGGCCCCGCTTCCGCCGGGGGACGCTGCTGGTGCCTTCCCAGTCGACTGATGACATTTTCGGTTCAACATACTCCACCCTGGGGATGCTTCGATGTTTGGAAACTCAGGATTTATGATGCCATCGGGGCGATATCATTACCTCCTAAAGCGATCGCGAAGTCAAAGCGGCTGCTGGCTCTCTGGTCGGAAGCGTCTGGTCATATATAATTCAACATGTTTAGCATCATTAAATTCTGAGACGCTCAAAGTGCGTCTCATCCTGAGTGATGGCATCTATTTCAAAACGTCAAAGTCGGATGGTGTGATAATAGATAGATAGATGAATTCCTAATTAAGCTCTGCACAGAGACATGCACCTTTTCAAAGACACACCGCATGTAGCATGACAAATTGTCAGGTGGATATGTGTCATACAGGTTCCATGGCTATGAATTAATCCGTGTTGCTGATAAACGTCAGTTCATAACATAATGATCGCACCCGGCCGCTGTCTGGCTACGACCGAAACCTGGAAATGGATGTCTTGGACCAAAACCCTTAAAACTGATATCATCTGGGGACTCCACCCGCCGTACACGCTAATAAACTTTAACACGCGCTCCTCTGAGGTCCCTGGCATGACGCGCACCGCTGGGGGGCGTTTTTCGCCCCCTCCGTATCTCATTCCCCACGAAAGCTATAGGAGAATTACGGATGGTGTTCGAAAGCTCTTGACAAGGCGAAGATATTTTATACGTAGAATTTTTATGTCAGGTCAATATTCAGGTCAGCATATGTCAAAGAAGGTTCAGTAGGCTTACAACAGAGCAGTGTACGTTTCTCTCTCTAGATCTGCCCCAGGGGAGCTAGAGAAAATCTGTGTGCATCATTGGATTCCTCTCATTGCGGTGAATCGATGATGTATAATATGACCTTGCTAGGTCAAATAGTGAAAATGAACTGACCTCGAGCTAGGTCAGGGTCACAAAGTGACCTGGTATGGTCGTGTTGCATATCAATCGACTTCCCGAGACAATATAAGCACAATGCAAGTAAAATGGGAGCTTTATCTCAATTCAGTGAGAAGTTATTGGATAGACAATCACTCTATGCTCCCGTGAACTGATATGACCTTTGAGAGGTCAGATGCTCAAAAACTCAACTTTATGGTCAAGATCGTGGTAAGAATAGACGGTTTGAGGATTTTCAGCTTTATCTATGCAGTGTTTACCGAAAACGAGCCCATTCTATTTTTCACCATATACTTGTAATGGGATGACCAAAAAATTGACCCCACCTTAAGTCAACAATATCGAAATTCCGAGATAGCAGATTTGTATACCCTAATGACCTTATCATATTTTGGAAGTTTCAAACTGATCGGTTCGCTGATGTTCCCTGGGCGCCGCTTCAAACTCGTGATTTTAGGTTTTTAGGTCGGGTCACTTGACCTTAAATAGCTCTTTGACCTGAGATGACCTTAACTCAAAAATTTGATCAGATGTTTAAAATTGATGAGGAATAAGGTACTGTAAGTTTCGTTGTTCTGCGTTTCTTCATTTTGAGCTATCTGGGAAAAACCAGGAGGGGGGCGAATTTCGCCCCCAGCGGGGCACGTGTTAACAAAAATGTTGTGCATAGGCAATCGATTATAATAGTTCGCAATACAACTCGAGCATTTTAGGTTGCACTTTTAAGCGATCTCGCCTGCACTCTGGTGAATCTTCGTTGATGTTGTTCTGGTGAAGGGTGCGGCCTTACTCCCGATAGATACATGAGGCGTAGCTGTGCCTTTCAAAGCGCAGGGATAGCACTAAGCATACCACATGACTCGGAACATCCCGACAACATGGTGCTGCTATGATTTCTCGACACTTGATAGCCGTCTGTGCTTGCACCAACGGTGTACAAATTTTTTACAGTGTAGTTAATTTTCTTTCCTGAGTTTCGAATGACAATGCATACCCAATGGGCAACTGATAATCAAGACTGGAGCTTTCCAATTTTCTCCTTTATATACTATCGCCTCAGGATTTCATTTTGTAAGGAATTCCTCGAAGCATGGCGGGCACCACAAATTTCCGAGTGAAGAGCCAGGCTCACCCATTGCAGCTTATGCCTCTTCTTCGTTTTTTCAATCGTTCACAGAGGGCACTGCAAAACGTTTCCGCATTAAGCAATGGTGCATCGAAATGATGATGTAGAATTAGAATTTCCATACCCAGCTTCAGAATTTTAATAAATCCAGTACAAACAATATTTTCAGGTAGTCGAAGCCCTGTAGCCGTTTATCAAGAGCCGGAGGCTATTGAGAAAACGACAACATCTTCAGAAGCCGGCACTGACCTGCTCCTCGGTGGCGACGCCCCTGCCATGAAGCATCAATACGGTCCCTCACTCCCCTAATACGGCTCTGCCACCTGATGCCTGGCTGGTGGTCTCCAGGTTACGGCAACATGGCGCCGCGCACTACCACCGGCCGTCTGTTCTGCTGTCTCTTCGCCATGATCGGGATCCCGCTGACGGTGTCGGTGATCGCCGACCTCGGGGCTCTGTTCGCCACCTCTGTGTCGACTCTGTACCAGAGGATGAAGCAGCGCTGGTCCGGAGGAGGCGGTATCGGGCTCACCGAAAGACAGGTCAGACAAGGGAGAAGCAGGGAGGGAGGGATCGGGCTCACTGAGAGACGGGTTTGACAGGGTAGAAGCAGGGAGGGAGGAACTGGCTCACTGAGAGACGGTCAGACAGGGTAGAAGCAGGGAGGGAGGAATCTGGCTCACTGAGAGACGGGGTCAGACAGGGTAGAAGCAGGGAGGGAGGAATCTGGCTCACTGAGAGACGGGTCAGACAGGGGAGAAGCAGGGAGGGAGGGAGGAATTGTTCTCAGGCTGACTGAGAGACGGGTCAGACAGGGGAGAAGCAGGGAGGGAGGAATCTGGGCTCACTGAGAGACGGGTCAGACAGAGGAGAGGGAGGCAGGGAGGAATCTGGCTTACTGAGAGACAGGTCAGACAGGGGAGAAGCAGGGAGGGAGGAATCTGGCTCACTGAGAGACGGGTCAGACAGGGGAGAAGGGAGGGAGGGAGGAATCTGGGCTCACTGAGAGACGGGTCAGACAGGGGAGAAGCAGGGAGGGAGGAATCTGGCTCACTGAGAGACAGGGTCAGACAGGGGAGAAGCAGGGAGGGAGGAATCGGGCTCAATGAGAGACAGGTCAGACAGGGGAGAAGCAGGGAGGGAGGGATTGGGCTCATTGAAAGACAGATTAGATAGGAGGGGAGGGAGATATAATAAGATGAGGGAGGAGAGGTATCAGGCGCATTGAAAGACAGATTAGATGGGAGGGGAGGGAGATATAGTAAGATGAGGGAGGAGAGGTACGGGCTTATCCAGAGACAGGCCAGATAAGAGGTTAGGGTGACATAGAGATGGTGGAGGAAGGATATCGGGCTCATCCAGAGATAGCTCAGGCAGAAAAGGGAGGAGAAGAAGGCGGAAGTCCTAGACTTCCTCAAAGACAGGTCAGGCACGAGTGGGAAAAAGGGGAAGGAGGAATGGAGGTAGGGAGTAGCACTGAACTTGCCGTGAGGTAGTTCAGGTGGGAGGGAGGAAAGCGGAGGAAGAGTGGAAGGCAGTGAGATAGCATAGAGAAAAGGTAACAAGTGAATGGTGCCGCTCCGATTTTATGTTTGCATGTGGAAGTCTTTGGCGTAATCAATGCCTCCTTGAATAGTTGAGATTATAGTTTCAAATTCTCATTTAGCAGCATAAGTCTTTACGGCTTTGAGAGCATAAGTATTTTCTTCACAAATGATAGTGTAAAAATTAAATAATGGTTTCCAGTCTTTTACCTTGCAGTTCATGAAAAGTCACATCCAAAATAGGTGACTATAAAAGAAGAAATGTAACTTTTAGCTAATATGGTTATGTGAAAAACCATAGATGGCAAAAATCTGGACATGTCAAATGTCATACAGTGTTGATATTGATTAATGTATGGTTTTATATTCATAAGCCGGAAAATTTCGATAAGTAGTTCATTGCTTGTACAACACTTACTCATACCCTGACATTAAAGCGGTGTTAGTGTGGATATTTTCACCAAAAGGTACGAAGTTGTTTTGGTGACTTCATTTTTTGGGCGTTTACCATAGGTTCATTTTACCGGCATTAACAAAAGCAGACTCTGATCAAATATATATGTGGAATAGAAATTTACAAACTAATGGGATTTAAGACACTTTGTAAGAGTGCATAATAATTATCCACAATTTCATGTGACTATTTTTTTAAAGTTTCATAGACAGCTTCCAGCTAAAACAGCCATTTATTTTTCGCCCTAAGATTGGAAAACATAGCATAACTCATCTCGCCTACCTCTTGAATCCATAATATTAGGAATCCACTTGTTAGGAGTCTATTAGTATCGTTTTGCTTTTTCGTTTCAGGAGCGGGCTCTCACTCTGTTGGTGGCCATTTGTTCGCTGGTCCTGTACATTGCCGTGGGAGGTGGACTGTTCCTGCTCTGGGAAAACTGGACCTTCCTAGAGAGTTTCTACTTCTGTTTCATCACCATGACAACCATAGGCTTTGGTGACTTCGTGCCGAGTGAGTCAGCTACAACAGTTAATGAATCTTTGCTTTTGGTGCATTCTATACTTCAGTGAATTTAGCATGTCATTTTGAAAATTTTCAACTCAGTATGATCCCAATCTAAAAATGGTTTTGTTTTTTAGCACAAGACAGTCATTTGGGTTTCATACCCGCCCTCAGAGCCGTGTTGAATACAGTTCCCGTGCTGCAGTCCGCATCAACTGACCAGCCTCTGCGTGACGTCATGTTCTCGCCGACAGAGAACGCCGAGTACATGCTGGTGTGCACGCTGTACATCCTGGTGGGTCTGGCGCTGACCACGACAATAATAGAGATCGTGCGGCGGCAGTACGCTCAGTCGTGGCAGCAGATGAAGGTGCTCTCTTCCCGCAATCCAGGCAAGCGACAACGACGGGGGAGAGAGGGAGAGACGGAGAAGGAGAGGGGAGATGGGGAGAGAGGGATACAGGAAGGAAAGGGAGAGAGAGGGAGGGAGAGAGAGTGAGAGAGAGAGAGAGAGGGAGACGGAGAAAGAAAGGGAAAGGGGGAGGGAGAGGGGAGACGGAGAGGTAGGGTTGCAGTGGGAAGAAAAGGGAGAGAGAGAGAGAGAGAGAGGAAATGGTGATAATTGTTGTTTTGTTGTCCCCATTTCTCAGTGTGGCTGCGAGCTACCTGCGTCCCGCTCTCCTCGGAGTCACCCCTGCCAAGGTCGGCCCTGCTAAAGACTCTGCTTTCAAAACAAACAAGAGCGCTGTTCACGTGTTTTTGTGTCCTTGCTTGTGCGCGCCTCTTGTCGTTGGTTTGTTTCTCTACGGCGCCGCCTGTCCCTGTTCTAGCTCCGCGAACCGGTAATGAGCCAGATACGCTTTTAGAGCCTTTGGACCAATGCGTTATAGATGGAGCGGTGAATAAAAAATGTTTTAGGTTATGTCGCATGACCTGATTTATATATATATATATATATATATATATATATATATATATATATATATATAATAGTATAATATGATATTTATAGTTATAATTTATATATAATAGGTATAATGTATATATATATGGTTATATATATATACATTTTAGAAATATACATATACATTTTAGAAAAAGACACTATATGATGTGTCTTCTTACATAAACATAGGTATCCATAATATTTGTCAAACACAAATGTTATTAGTTATATATATATATATATATATATATATATATATATATATATATATATATATATATAATAATAACATTTGTGTTTTACAAATATTATGGATACCTATGTCTTATGTAAGACGACACATCATATATTGTCTTTTTCTAAAATGTTATCCGAAAACTCAAACCGTCCAGGAAAAAACTATCACACGTCAGAGAGGCTGTCAGATTCAAAGAAACGTGTATAAAGGAACAGCTTCTCCCGAAATATCCTAACTTTTTTTGGGGCGGGGGGTTTTAACGACGCTCCAACTGCTGTGGTAATATAGCGTCGCAGGGGGAAGGACAATTAATGAATATATATATATATATATATATATATATATATATATATATATATATATATATATATATATATATATATATGTATTATCATATTATTTTGTATTTTATTTTTTTTTTTTTATATATATAATATATATATAAAATTTGCAGTGTTGAAGTTTAGGACATCCAGGTCTCCAGTGAATTATGGATGCAAGATGCTGCACCTGCCAAATCCCCAGCATTTAAAACCTGTTAGATCACCCTTCTGATGAAGAGCTCTATTGTCCGTGTGGCGAATCAAACCGTCAACAGAAAACAACACTTCTGACCAGGTGTTCCTACATGGACCATCTCGAAAGCTGTGATTATATTTTTAACAAATATAGTAAAGATATTATACTAATAAACTTTCAAGTGCCGGGGATGAGGTGGCTTATTGGATAGCACCGTTGTCTTCTAAGCCACCGGTCCGGGTTCAAGTCTCGGCGGAGCCTCTGAATAAGTCGATCTGATCCCAAAATCCCTTCCAACAGGGTGAGATTGGCGACGCCGTATGACCCTGGCAGTTGGTGCGTCGTTAAACCCCAACAATTATTTCCAAGTGCCCATGATGGCGTCTGCCAACAGTGATTCACCTCCAAATCTCGGGCACACATCACAGACGTAGATGACACCCTGCGCCCACGAGCTGCAGTAACCTATCACGTGCATCCCCAGAGCCTGTCCGGACCTCTGGCGGAACACCTGAAGCGACTGGGTGAGCACGGACACGGCGTGACCCTGGACGTGGACCTGGTGCGCGAGCTGAAGGAGCTGCGGAAGAGCATGCTGACCGCCAAGCTGAAGGACGGGCTGGGCTGGGACGACGCTGAGCTGGACGCCCTGCGGCCTCATCAGCCGGTCCTGCAGATAGTCATTTACGAGAGCAACGTCTGACGTTGGCGGAGGCTTTAATAGACGAGGCAGTGTGAGAGGAAGATGAAGAGGGCTGTTAGTGATCAGCGGTGTAGTTATTTCATGGGAATGTGAATGTAATTTGCCGGATTATATTGCACGAAAGGCCTCAAGCTTTGTTAGAAGAAAATTTGCTCCAATGATTGAGGACTTCTCAGCATTTCGGCTGGCTGTTTAAACTGTAGGACGCGCCAGTTGATCTGGTCCACCAGGAAATTTATTACAATTTCTTCTGCATTGTTTTACTCTTGCCTGGTGAACATAATTTTCTTATATTGTTCAAGTTTTAACTTATTGATATGGGAGGTTCGAGGTTACGCTGCTTCTTGTGATGAGTACAAGACACACAAATGATGTGTTTTTCGAAGTGTGATTGTCATAGGCGCAGGAACTACAGAGGCAGGGGGGCGGCTGCACTTCAGGGTTTGGACGGGGGCAGTCCCCCCCCCAACTTGAAGCCGATTTCGTACCTTTTCCGTTAACAAATCAGGTGATGGGCCGAATAATATTTTACCCCACCAGCGGTGACAGCTTTTACCCCCCCCTCCCCCCCACTTGGAAAACGTTTTTGCAACAATGATGATTGTTGCATATAATGGGTGAATATCTCACCAATGATACAGATTTTGTGAGACCAACGACGGTAATTGATATTTGTTATAGAACATGTCAACGATTGTTTCGTCGCCAGAATTTTTCATTTGACCTGAAATCGGTATGCAAGTATGTGTGCAAGTTGTATTCTACACATTAAAGATGAGCATTTTTCTTCAAGTTTCATTGATTACTTCATAATGTAAAAGGCATGATATTCTCTTTCATTCTTAGAAAAGTGCTAAAACAGCACACAGTTTTGCACTTAACCGGTTTTCCCCTTGGTTGTAGGGCATTTTCTCTGGTGAAAATGATAATAGTATCGGCCGAAAAAGACCATAATATCTAAGCACAATTTTGATATTCTGCTAGCTTCGCAAAAATATTCCCTGATATTTAGGCACTTCCTTTTTATGTCTTTCAGTTAAAAAGTATACACAGTATGTTGCGTTATCACTAGAGCATGGGCACTTGGTGCGAAGGACAAGGAGAGCTTCTCAAGCGAATAAGAGGCCGTGCCTTCCCTCCACTTTACTGTACAATGAAGACAAACCGTTCTAGCGTGGTTGCAGGCGCGCGCACACAGTGGAATAAGAGACAGGCTGGTCCGTAACAGCTTTGTTGTGACTCCCCCGGTGCATTCGCGTGTGGAGTGAGTGTCGACATTTGTCGAGTGGCCGGTTAAAATATGCCTGGTAGCGCCTGGGCGACTGCACGTTTACGCGCTGGTCCGCTGGTGTTGTTGTTTCATCTATGTTGAGCCCCTCCTCGTCACTTTCTGTCTGAAACCTAACCCCCCCTCCGAGCTGAAGCTTTGATGGAAGCCAGTGTCGTTTTTGTCTGAAATCTACCCCCCCTTCGAGCAAGGGTCTGATGAAGCTTTGATGGAAGCCAGTGTCGTTTCTGTCTGAAAGCTACCCCCTCCCCTCCCTCCGAACAAGTGTCTGATGATGCTTTGATGGAAGTCAGTGTCGTTTCGCAAAGCAGTATCTACTGATACTTCACCGAGAACATAATGCACAGTGGTTTTTAATTACAGATGCATTGAAGGAACCCATTTTTAAAGACATATAGAACATCAATTGAGTCAATCACTATGCGTATTCGTGGAAATAACGCAACACGAAACGATGCAAAGGGTAATTGAAACTTGAAAACACTCCCAGCGCTTTTGATCTCGTAACTCCCAGCGCCTTTGATCTCCTTGCTCCCAGACAGTGGCGGATAGAAGGGGGACTAGGGGGCTCAAACTTCTCCCTTAAATTTCCGAGTGCCTATACTCAAGACATAGGCTGAGGCTGATCCGAGGCAATATGGGCGGAGGCTTGAGCCCCTAGCCCCCCTCTTTCAAAATGAGTTCCTGCATCCGCTACTTCTCCCAGTGCTTTTGATCTACTACTCCCAGTGCTTTTGATTTCATACAAAACTCCATTCACGCGTCCCGTTTCCTCAAGCTTGACATGAATCAGTTCTATTTTGAGTGCGTGGAAGGATACACATTCCTTCTAGAAGATGAACCGGCCTCAATGCCAGAATTAATGCCTGAGCTTTGGAGTGGTTATGTATCCTTTTCAGTCGTTTTGGGGTGTGTGTGTTGGCGGATTTTGGGTGTAAGGCTTTGACTGGGTGATGCCACCCTCGTGCTTTCACACTAATGTCCTGTAATATTAGCAGGTTGTGGCTAAATACACTCGGTTGAACTGCCATACGGTGTTTTGTAAGGTCATGAAACCGATACCGTTACACAAATTGCCGCTGGGGTATTTTCAAAATCTATGTTTGGATGAAATATTGGTCTGAGGAGGCTTTTCAAGGAACATAAATACTCACTAAAAATTGTCAGAAAAGATGAAAACCGAACTTCCCATTAAATCAGTACTAGAATTTTACAATACGTGTGCTGAAGACCGAGGGTTCTTGTGGTGTCATGTCGGGAAGAGGCAGCATCCCATCCTAATTCCCAATCAGCGGAACACCCTACCTCCAATTGGCTATCTCTACTCGGATATCTAACACCACAGCTCCAACGGATTAACGGGGGATTGGTCTCCCTGATGATTCTGCACTGGATCTTAGATAGTTGCACTGTCGGTTATACCGCAGACGTGAGGGTGGAAAGGCCTCATGCTCCTATAATGATTCGGCAACCCACAGCAATCTATATCGAATCAGCCACGAAATACTTCAAGGTCAGCAAAGCTCTCCTCTCTCTCTCTCTCTCTCTCTCTCTCTCTCTCTCTCTCTCTCTCTCTCTCTCTCTCTCTCTCTCTGCAGTAGCGAGGTGAGGCCGGTGCCGGCAGTACCGTGGGACTCTGGGGACGCACGATCAATGTCGCGTTTGCTCTGCCTCTCGGCCCGTGCCTGTATCACCGATGGTACCGCGCCACTTTGGTGACAATTACACCACACACGCGCCATCCACACCGGCCGCAACTCGGGTACGTCCGCGGCAGGACAGAAAATGTAACACGTGACGTCATCAACAGCTTACGGAGCTTCGTGCCGTGCTTATCGGCTCTGGTTAAAAGTGTCCATCATTGAACTATGATCAGAGTTCCAGATCAGATTATACACTGTTATTTATTTTATGAAAAACAGTTTTATGGTTGCCTATTTGTTCAACCCTAAGGTGCAATGTGGGTTCCAAAATTTAGGCATACTTGTTTCATATTTAGAGTCTTGAAATTGCGCAACGGCTTAGGTTATGTTAGGACGGGCTTTCTGGTTCTTATCATTCGAAATGTTTTTTTAGATATTAGAATACATGAATAGATCTAGGATCGGACGCAGGATAAATCTGTCCACGATAAAACCGGGCTAAGTATCATGATTAGATATCGGCTATGAAAAAATTTTAGCTGATGGGAAGGACTGTCTGACATTCTAAAACTTTTATGATCCCCGAAAATTGTAGTTCTGACATCTTCTATGTTATTTATGTCATATGTGCCACAACCGATGGTCACTATATTTTACTGTATAGGACTTCAGCTGATCACTCTGTCCCTTTGGATAAATATTATCGCTTGGCCAGATTAATGCAAATGACCCTTGTGAATGCTTGTAACGATTAAGCCGTTAGCACAAAACACAGCCAAAAAACAAGAATTTTGAACGGTTTCAGACAACATTATATATTACGACCTTGCATAGTTAAGGCCTGGTGTTACATCTCAACAAACGGGGAACTTACAGATAGAGCGATCCATAACTCCCTGGATTCGGTTTTTCCCTTTTATGGCATGCCGAGCAATGAAAATGCATTGACACGTGGAGTGCGGTAATTCAGTCTGGAGTGCCGTAATTTCCTCAATTACCGCACGCAAGATTAAAGGCTGGTTCACACGTACCAACATCTGCGTTGAATCTGCTAAGATTCTTGTCGAAAAGCAATCTCCACACATGTTTTTGTGGCGTCGGTCGGCAGAAATATTGACCGATTCTGCGCAGCACATGCAAAGTGTGAGCAGGCCTTTAACATATATTGCACAGCTTACAAAGGTGATAAGCATATGTCTGCCCAAAAGATGATAAGCACTAAATGATAAACATATTGATTTAGGTACTAATCGTAGCTCTAACTCATTGCACTATGTATCATCCTAATGCATCATCCGTTAAACTGTTAACGTCATATGGTAAATACCACGGTTAGTAGAGACACAGTAAATACTTTACCAAAACTCTGCAGCCAATGAATATTTTTGGTCTCGTTGTTTTCACAAGTTATCGCACTCGCTACGCTAATGCCGTAACTTCCGAAAACAGCTCAAACAAAAATATTCATTTACCAGCATCGTTTGGTAATTCATAATTTCAAGCCATGGCGAAATATGTCAAATAAGAAATGCAAAAAAAGACGTTTTTCTTCCAAAATTTCGACGACTTCCACCATCCGAGCAATGCCGATGACTTCTTTCCAGGAGCTTTAGTAGTAGTTTGCTAGTTTTTATTTGGGTTTAGGGGCGCGACAACCAGTGCGGTCATATAGCGCTCATAGCTTTAGTAGCAGCTGTTAATTTTATCTGAGATTCATTGAGCATGGCTTTTCACTCGACACGTCAAGTTGTTTAAAACGAAATATAAAGGCGGGTATATAGGTGGGTATAACGATATATAAAGAACTCATCACACGGTGATTTACACATTTGTAATGCAATGTAAGAACAAGCTCGGATACGTAAACAGTAAATGTTCCTAAGAACACCTATAAGATTAAATAAAAGCTCTAGACGTAGCGAGACACTTCAAAACCCAAACATCGTTTTGGTGCTAAAAAGCACCCATTGCTGTGAGTTGAGGACTCCTTGTGCACCCAGCTTCCCACATCAGCTTGTCTAGCTATTTATCTGATTATATTCCATGTTACGCCTATTTCTGAAGGTACTATACCCTATTCGTCGAGGAACACTAATTTCCGAATCAATGGTTTTAACTACCTGGCGGGTTCACTCCCATTGTTGCTGTAAACTTCCTGAACAAAACGTCTCTAGTAGCTCATTACGTGCGATGCGAAGTGCTTCATTTCCATAAGCGGGCTCTCCACAGTGGCTAATGGGCCTCATCGTGTTCGGCCGGGCGGGCTGGACTCAGTCGTGTCGCCCCGCGGCGCAACTCAGAGGACCAATAAAGCCACTGCAGCCGCGCTGCTGCTGCCACCTGTCGGGCAGACGGCACTCATAGACGCAGCCGACAGACGGCAGATTCATAGGTCAAGGGGACACTCATAGGCAGATGACACTCATAGCTCAGGGGACACTCATAGGCAGACGAAACTCATCGGTCAGGGGACACTCATAGGCATTCATAGGCAGACGACACTCATAGGTCAGGGGACACTCACAGGCAGACGAAACTCATCGGTCAGGGGCACGCTAAGAGGCATTCATAGACAGACGACACTCATAGGTCAGGGGCTCACCTGGGGGAACAAGTGGCAACACTCGGTTGGCAAAAAGGTTCTGAGACCATCAGGTCTCTATCAACGCTTGAATATTTGGCTCAGATGTTGTGAATATCTTTTTTTTTACAGATCTGTCAAGTGCCTTTACTTACAAGCAGCACAAAGTATGCGGCGTTCTAGAAAAAGAAGTCTTTTTTTAGTGAACTGGAAATTTAGTTTCATGCAAGTAATACTATGGAGACTCGGACTTCGGTGTCTTCTAAAATGGAATCTCCAATTCTAAGACATCTGATATTATACGCGGTTATCCAAATATAAATGGAGACCTTGTAGCTTTGCGAGCCCGAAGTAATAGGTTTAACGCCACGTCATTGGCGATTACAACTACTTGTCAGGCTTAAAAGCAGGCGTCCCTTGAGAAATTTGAACAGGATCCACTTGAACTCCGCTTTAATTAGTTTCTCCATCACGGTGAGCGCATTTCGACAGGACACCTTTGATGCTGACTGTAATTAAATAAATCATTAACGCCGGCTAATCCGAGGTACCGCCATTCTCACTGAGTGTAAAGGCCCCTCCTGTGGGACCACCGACGCGTCTGCACACCCCAGGCAGAGGGGCCACCACCGACAGAGTGGTGGTGTAGAGGCCGGCCACAGTCACATAAAGACGTCACCACCCGCTCTGTGTTTATTCACAACGCGACAGTGCGGCGGACGGCAGAGCTCAGAGGCAGCGGGCTCAGACGGACGGTAGAGGCGGCGGGCTCAGGCGGACGGTAGAGGCAGCGGGCTCAGACAAAAGGTAGAGGCAGCGGGCTCAGACGGAGGGTAGAGGCAGCGGGCTCAGACGGACGGTAGAGGCAGCGGGCTCAGACGGACTGCAGAGGCAGCGGGCTCAGACGGACAGTAGAGGCGGCGGGCTCAGACGGACGGTAGAGGCAGCGGGCTCAGACAAAAGGTAGAGGCAGCGGGCTCAGACGGACGGTAGAGGCAGAGGGCTCAGACGGACGGTAGAGGCAGCGGGCTCAGACGGAGGGTAGAGGCGGCGGGCCCAGAGGCCGGAAAATTATTCCATTCTTCTGAAGTACCTCTCACCGTCTTCTAGTGACTGAGAATTAATCCAAAAGCGCGATCGAGGAACGAAATCATGAAAATTAAATTGGAAATCACAGAAATTCGATTGGTATTGACGGTCAGCCAATCAAAGGAGGAAAGCGAGATGAAATTTACATATGATGCTATCTGTTTCCGGAGAGAAGAAAATAACAGCCGTGAAGTAGATGGGAAGTAAAGAACTTTTGCTTGATGTAGAGAGAATCTCAGTCTTTGTTTCGTGTAACTTTCCTTTGGGGCGGCAAGGGAAGTAAAATTTAACATTTAAACGCACACCAGTTCCGTGGTTAATACCGTACTAGTGAAAACACGGCCCGGTCCAGGATTTTCGGTAGGCGGGGGCACTTTGGTGTGACAGGAGCCACCTGGTCCCGTTGTGAGCGCCAATTCTGAGGGCGTGGCCTATCAGAGGGGCGCCAAATTGCATCTTGGGGGCGCCAATACCTGCATCTGAGTGGAGGGTGGGAGGTGTCACGTTTCAGGGGGTGCCAGGGGTGGGGTGCCGGGTGGATTGACAGGAGTCACACGTACCCCTTGCTCCACCTCTGGGTCCGTGGATAAATGGAAAAGGTGATGCAGTTTCGCCTGAGCCTCTGGCTTCCAGCTTCTTGAACGGCTAACCATAACATTATTTTCTCGGTAATGACATGCAAAGTGTTGAGCAGGAAGTCTTAAAAATGTGCGACGGCAACGAAATTTGTGTTAGATATTTCCGAAAATATGTTTTACAATGACATTTTTGTGCTATATTCGTGCTAATACTATGTCAAATATAAACAACAATATTTGTGCTAATACACATCATCACATCTCTCAACACTTCCTACCTTCTCGGCACCTCCCATTGTCACTCTTCTGAGGCCTTTCTTTACTCTGCCTGTGCTCATATTTGATCTCAGGAGTATCGTGCGGCGCCTGCCGCTGGACTTGAATACGGACGTTTCTCCTGTCTTGTCTTTTAACCAGTCTTGTATGTATGTATGTAATGTAGATGTATGTATGTATGTATGTATGTGTGTGTGTTGTGTGTGTGTGTGGGGCGTGTGTGTGTGTGTGTGTGTGTGTGTGTGTGTGTGTGTGTGTGTGTGTGTGTGTGTGTGTGTGTGTGTGTGTGTGTGTGTGTGTGTGTGTGTGTGTGTGTGTGTGTGTGTGTGTGTGTGTGTGTGTGTGTGTGTGTGTGTGTGTGTGTGTGTGTGTGTGTGTGTGTGTGTGTGTGTGTATGTGTGTGTGTATGTGTGTGTGTGTATGTGTGTGTGTGCGTGTGTGTGTGTGGGTGTGTGTGTGGGTGTGGGTGTGTGTATGTGTGTGTGTGTGTGTGTGTGTGTAAGTGTGTGTGTTATGCGTGCGTGTGTGTGTGTGCGTGTGTGTGTGTGTGTGTGCGTGTGTGTGTGTGTGTGTGTGCGTGTGTGTGTGTGTGTGTGTGCAAATACATGTCAGGGCTACAAACCGATGCAGTGGGGTGTAGTTCATTCCGGTTTTGAGTGCGAGAGACCACAGAAAGCCAGTATTCTGGTAGGTAGTACAAATGCCGACCGGGATATCATTTTAATGACGGAGAACATTATCAGTTGTCATATACTAGTTCATTCAACCGAGAAAAGGTTTTCACACTCCGGCCGCAACATCGCTTTCGGTTTGCATTTTAACAAGAATTTCCAGCGTCAAAGAATAACACCAGTGGAACTTAGGGATTCGAGCTTCAAGAACCCCTGGAACTTCGGGATTCGAATCGTCACTGGCAAGAAAAAGTACGACCGAATCAGCGCAGCCAGGCGGGAGCTCGGGTGGCCAAGCTTTACCGAGCTCATTTCAACGTGCGACTCATCAGCCACACATAAATTGGTTCACCAAACTGAAGGCCCACAGAAAAATAAGTATCTGATCAAGAAAAGGCATGAGGTATCATGCAGGACTACACGGGCATCAGCCGACACTACCATCATCCAAACTTCCAACACGAGACCACCTAATTTAGAAATAATACACAAGAGATTCCCACACCGAGCCGTCAGAACCTGGAACGCACTGCCTGCGACTGCAAGACACAACAAGAACAGCTACAGGTTCAAACATAAAATAAAGAAACTTATCCGACCCTAAATCATAATTTGTGTTACTTTGTCAATCCATTATCAGTAAAATCCATAACTTTTCATTCAATAATTATAATAATAGTTTGTCACCCATAATTAGCACAATCGATTTTAAACTATGATCAGTGTCACTGATTTAAGTGTAAACGTAGAGGTAATCGCCACGACAACGTGGGTATCTCTGAGAAAGCAAATAAATAAATAAATAAATAGTGAGCCATGCGCAGCACTCGCTCTATACACGGTGTAATTTGTGTGCATGCTTAAGCACACAGTCCATGTGCACGTGTGCGTGAGGGTGTCCAGCCTTGTCCTGCTGTTACGGACGGCCGACGGTGAGCGGTGTCGCAGAGCGTGGTAACGGCAGCCGCCGCCGGGCCGTACAAACGCCACTGCCACTGCGGCGGCTCCAGTGTCCGCGCCTCCGGCATCCCCAGCGGTAACCGTCGCCCGCACCTGCGCCCGCATCGCTGCCGACACCGCCCGCGGCTGCCGCTGCCGACAGCTCTCCCTCTGCCGCATCGCCGTCAGAAGAACCAGCCACCCCCGGCCAGCCAATCCGGCAGTTCAGGTAAACTCAGTGAGGGAAGCGTGCTGGTGAAGTGTTGCACGAGTTGTGCGTGAAGCTCACAGAAGCTTGTTGATTGAAGCACGGTGACGCTCACTTTGGCTTGGACTCTATGGTTGATTATTTATTTGTAATTGCTTGATACCAGTATTAGAGAGAGAGAGAGAGAGAGAGGAGAGAGCAGGTATTCATTTTTAAGCCTTATTCTGACGGATAGAACATTTGCAGTTTCCCCTAATACTTCTCGTGGTCAAACATATTTTGACGGCGGGGTCACGTCAGATCACAGGGTAGTGACTGGCGGTGCTTGGACAGTTAATGCTGGTTCCATGCGGGGTTTCACCTCCCTTAATTCTGATGTGTATATTACCAGCAGAGCTTCGATGACCTTCATTGGCATTTACGAACGTTTGCAGCTGTTTCCGAACATTAAATTATCCGTCGGGAACTCATATGGGATCGCCTGTCATGTTGATTTTGGCCATTTTTGAAAGTTGGATGTTTGTGTAACTCAAATTTTGGATAGGTGTGAAGAATTTTCATCTGGCCTTTGATTCACTTTTAACTGATTTGCGATTAAAAGTTAACCATTTTATATTGCTGGGATAATGGCTCAGGCTTTATTTTGTTTTTTTCAAAAACGTTTGGCCTATCCCACGGGGATATATGCTTTAGAGTAGCAAAACGCGCTCTCGCAATTTCAGCTCTATTACGTTTTCTTCGTCAGTCTTTCTCAGCTACAACTGAAACACCGTCGAAGTCGTTTCACTCTGTCAGCGGGGAAATGGGAAGCGGATGTAAACAAAAGTTGAAGAATAGCCCCTCCATATATGTGCAGACTACTTACTCCCATCACAATCATGCGGTGTATTGCGGTTCGAGTATGCCGACAGGATAAGGGAGGTTGTGAAACTCGGGCAATTTATGCGCGGCATTCGCTAACAAGGCGATAGTAGTGGCAGAAGGCTGAAATCTCTAAATTCAACGTCGGCCTGCATATGTATCGGAAACCGAAGATGACGTATGCTGTGAGCAATGCTGCTCAGGACCATTACAGGACCATACGACAGGTACAGCTGAATGGTTTTATAAGAGAGGGAGAAGTGATCAAAACTACAATTTTCTTAGTTGTAACGATCTTTTCTCACGATATGGACTGTTTTTCCCGTTTTCCTCTTTTCTTGACCGGTTTTCTTGTCAAACACTAGTGCAGAAACGAACGAAGTTTTATGCATCCGTCCGTCCAAAGATCTTGGATATTGGCCATTAGACCTATTTATATTACGTCATCTATTCGATTCAACAGCGTCTGTTTTCGGTACTTAGCCTTGTCATAGCAATAAGAATAAGCAAACTGGCCTTGCATAGTAAAATTGACCTTAAGTTTGTATTTTCATGTCTCACACATATCCAATATTCTGAGTTTTCCTTATCTTCTGGAAGCAATTTCTTCTCACAAAATTTTTATTTTTAAGCGAGCTGAAGGGAATTTAACCGTCCGGTAATAACAAAGCCTTTCATCATTTTCATCTTAAATACAAGATAGGTAGGTCCACCAGGGCCAAAATACTAGGATAACTAAAGGGTTAATATCCCCACATGGGCCACCAGGACACAACATATTCGGTTTATTGCAGGTCACGCACCCCCATAAATACATAAAATACAAGCTTAAAGTATAATGATCAACTCAAACAAGTACCCAGCCCATAGGTCATACTACCTAACCCAGGTCAAATAACAATTTTTTACATACATTTAAATAAATAAAGCTTTTGTCCCAAGTTGTAAGTCAATCAATCAAATATACACATCAACTAACCAGGTCAATGGTCAACCCGACGGGTAGGTCAAATCTTAAATTACCCATAGCAATATCATAACATTCGATTTTAACGGGATCAATGTCAAAACACTGTATTTGTTGGTTGGGCATCAAAAGTAAACCCCTATGCAGGGTGCATGCACCAAAATATGCCCAATATTAGTACCGTAGCTCCAGGCTTACCAAAAAATATTAATAAACTATTTCAAGAGCTATGGTGTTAAAAAATGTTCTAGCTATCATAGTTTCTGAGATATAAGGTATTCTTAGTACACCTCATATTAGCGATTGACCTATTTGACCTCTGGACCTATATTGTCCTGACAAAAAAACCGTATTTCATACATTTCCAAGAGCTTGATTGCTGTTTGCGCTTTTTCAGCCTCTAGTTTTTGAGATCGGGGGTCTTTTGCCCCCACCAGGAAGGTGGCTCTACCCGCCACCGGGGCAAGGGTTAAAGGGATTTTGCTAGAAAGCCAAAACATTTTATGAAGCTTTAGATACAAAAATGACTTACCGCCGTGAGAATTTATACAAAAGCCAAGGTTTATAGATTCGAAATTGATAAGGAGTACAAAACAAATAAATATAAATTTATCAATTAAAATTAACAAAATACGAAATACAACACGTACAAATTAAATACTTTTTTCGGCCGTGAACATTAGGCCGTATCCTACCATTAAAGAAAACCAAAGTAGACCGTTTTTAGTATTTGCTATCACTTCCTCATACCACTTGACCCAGAAAGAGAGCCTTCCTACAGTCATTCACATGAGGAATGTTCGTCAGGAAACTCACATAAAAACAGAATGCAGTGTTGCAGAACCAAACAAATGTCCATAAGCGCCATCACAAGGCAGCCGGCTGTCCGGACTAGGCCAGAGTGGGCTGGTCACGTCACGTGCCGTATATTGCCCAATCTACCAAGGAGCTGGACCATGCACTCTGTCTGGGTGACGTATGGTGTCTGGCGGCGGAGCCCGGGTCTCATTTGATCATACCTACTGAATCTCAATCAGGGGGGGGGGTGAATGCAGTGCAGTTGTTCTCGTTGCCGCCTGGGTTAAGAGAAACCGCCCGGTTGATGGTTCAAGTTAATGTTCCATAGAACACCCAAGTTAGAACTGCTGACCTTGGACGATGCAGATTTGCAAATATGTCCCTGGTGCGCTCTCATTGGTCTTGGCTAGCATTCAGTTAGCCTCCAGGCTCCGTGTGTTTCCGGAGTGACCGGAGTCTCTGGGCTTTACGATACACCAACTTCTGACGTCATATGGCGTTTCTAGTTTTCACTCTGTGGGGAGAGTATATTGGGGATGAGGAAGTCCTTATCCAGTATTCCCGCCCGGGATTTGAACCCGAATCAGCGGCGAGGGAACCAAGCACGCTACCACATCGTCGCTGCATCCCCAGAACTTCGGGTGTGCGGTCCTCCCTGCAGGGTTCTTATCATTCTACTCCCTTCTGTTTTAGTCTTTAAATAAGGAAAGCACATGTCATATTAGAAACCTCTTCGTAAATACCTCCTCCTCTGTCATGCCACTGATTTCTTTGAACTCATTGCTCAGTGCGCAATATTTAAAACGCAAACGCGTTAGCCTATTTTGTCCGTCTCGCCCCCAAACACCAGATTTTCCACATGTTTCAATGTCAAAAATTGTATTTCCACGTTTTCCATATTGAGGGTAAAGGCGGTTAAGAATACGCAGCAGCTGGGCTTGTTACAGCCACAGTCACCAGCAGTCACTGAGGTAGTGGGGCCTTGGCATAAAAGCTCAACAGTGGCTGGGCCACTCAAACAAATTCAATGCACTGCTATTCGTTTCGCGGAAGCACAGAGCGAAATAATCTTTTAGTGTCTATGATGTTATATTCCATCACCAGGAAAACTTGCAGACCTTGCGCTCCTATTGTCAAGACTACTTGCCCACGACCTGCCATCAGTAAGCAGGCTGAGTTAGGACCGTGTCCCAGAACTGGGGCCCACGTTAAATACCTGCCAAGTTTTATGAGGACTTTTGTTCCAAAGGGAGCATGTCCGCCAAGAGTAACAAGTAGACCATCGTGCAAAAGTATGTATGCTTAAGAGCCAGGGAAATGTATTTTTGCCCGGGACGGACTGCATAACTCATATTTGGAAAACTAAGCTTTGAAATTATTAAAACATGTATTCCACACAAGGCTACGGTTGTTATCTTTAAAACACGGTCATGTTTACACTGAACAGAAACACAGGCAAATGCACAATTTTTCCTGGCTGGCTGGACATTTCAAAAAGGCAGAAACAAAGTTTGTAAAATTGCCACGCACGAAACACTTAAACTCTTCACGTAAACACACTTCAATTGTGACTTATGAATTTTATTTTGTGATAGTTTTAGTTACGACCTGAACATTATTTAAACCTGTTTTTCTTTCGCCTGAAGACGTGGACGTGAAGATCGCGAAACCATGCTCGTGTTCTAAAAATAATACAACCGTAGACTTGTGTGGAATACATGTTTTAAGCCTAGGCGTCAAATCACTTTTTGCGACACAGAAGCAGACCGGGACATCATTGCGTACCGCAGCTTTCTCTTTTGTGTTCTCTTATCTACCCCCTCCGGCAAAAAAGCGCACGTGACCTTTTATTTGTTTTGGGCCCATGACGAGTTCCTTTTATAGGCGATAAAACTAAAAAGACCATAACCTGACGAAGACAACTGTCCGACCAAACAACCATGGACAATGTTTAGCCGTAATAATCAAAGAAGAAAAGTGAAAGCCTTTTAAAAGCTAAGTGCGTATATTGCACCGACTTCCCCTATATTATGTTGTAAAGCTTGTTTAAAGGGAATGTGGCACTTTTACACGTGATTTTAACTAAGATAACCCAGCTGTAAAGCATGCCGGAAAACCCAGTACTCTATATATCATTTGTTTTGAAACCCAAAATTTCCGTAGAGAAAAGCTAAAAACTAGCTGAAATGTACCCTACATGTACCCTTAGCAGCAGGCCACAGTTTTCAGTTTTTGGTGTGACGACATATGCTCACGTCACGGTGAGTATCAGCCAATCGAAGCCCTTGAAGCGTCTTGAATATGGCAGTGGTTGCCAGATCATGACATCATCCATAGGCAGATATTCATTTCTTTTCCTAGATGAACATTTTGAAAATCAAAACATTGAGCTTGTTGTACATTTTTAGAGATATCATGGGCGCTTCCGTGATTTTCGGCTAAAAGTTTCCCCAATTACATTAAATTCCAGGATTCGACCAAGCTGCCACATTCCCTTTAAGCTTTCCACGTGAGCCATGTCAGATAATTGATGACGCTTCCAGTTAGGGAGAGTTGCAGTCCTGTCTTGGTGGAAAAATTCTCATGACTTGAGCAGTTAAGATACATTGAGATAAAAATAAATGAACAAAGCGGAACGATTGTTTAATCTTTGACTCAGATGACTGCACGCTGGAAAACCTCTCTTCCGGCACGATTTCTTGAAAGGTCTGCTATATCACCCGAAGAGGAATCTATGTGTAACTAAACAGCGATCAGATCTGTAGATTCTCACGGAAAGGCGTTAAATCGGATCCATTCAACAGAGCGGAGCCAATCTCCGATGGTGACAGCCCTTTCGGATCCGCCGCTAAGTCTCACGCGTCACCAGCCTCCCGCACTGATGCCTGTCAGGTCGTCTCAACGGGAAGACCGGACGCAAAACCGTTTACAAAACTGTTTCAGGAAGTGTTTAGCCGTCACTGGACCGGGATATGCCGCACGTGGCCAGCGCGGGAGCGTCACACTGCACCGTCGTCACGCCGCGTGACGCTCGGTGTTGGCACGCGGCGCTGCAGCCGCGAAACCGTGGCAGTGCAGTGGCGAGTGAAACCGTCGCGCTGAAACTGCGGTGTTGTTACACGCCGGAGTGGTCGAGAGACGCGGGCGCGGGACAGCCGCAGGCTGGCCGTCTGATTAAACGTGAGAATCACCTCTGGATGAGCCGCAGGCGGGAAGTTGGTGTCCGTCTTCCGCTAATGAGTTCTGTTAAAGATGCACACTGTGTGTCTTAATTGATGCCGACGGTCACTGCCGGGGCTGGTACGAAACCGCTGTGGAGCTGGCAAATATTTCAGCTGGAAAAGACATCTGCACGGAAACGGAAATGCAATAAGCTGCAGCTGGGGATTTTGATTCGCCGTAAGGACTGATTTGGGCCTTAAGAATGTTCGTGTGGAAGAGGCCTCATTTGGTGGATAGCTCGAGAGAAGAAAGTCTGTTCTCTGTGTCTTACCTGCGAGATTTTGACTGATGAGCCATCCTCGTGGTCACGTGAGCGTCGGGCCGCATGGCTGGAAATATTACGGTCATGTTGATTAAGTGTTCGTGCGAAAAAATAAAATAGATTTTTAGGCAAGGGAAAAGGAAACTCTTTAATAATGCGTCTATTCCTCCTCCTTCCCCAATATTCTAGACGTTCCTACAACTATAGATTCTACTGATATGTATAGTATCCGGATTTTTGCGCAAATGAAGAATAACAGAGCCTTGTCACGTGACAGTTTGCTTTTCAGTCACCAATAATCCCGCCGAAACATTGTGATTTAGCCAAGTTGGCGGTCGTTCAAGTATAGTGAGGAAGCTACATCAACCGATGTAAACGCGTTAAGTGAATAGAGAGTGGGAAAACTTTACCTCAGGCCAATTTTCACCACACAACATCGTGCATTACACTGCATACCACACAGCCAAGATTACATACTTGATTGCTATAATACATCGTCTTTAGCGGAGGTAATGATAAATGGGGCCTGGTGTTCCGCTGAAGTCACCGTTACATCAGTGCAAGTAGTGGCGGATTCAGGATTCATTTCGGGGGGCTAGGGGCTCGAGCCTCACCCGCCAGTACCTCGGGCAGTCCTTCGCATATGTATCAACTAAAGGGGCTCGGATATTTGGGGGGGCTTGAGCCCCTAGCCCCCTTGGATCCGCCACTGAATGCAAGCAGTTACAGGGTTTGAACAGATCTCGGCATGACCTGGGCTGAATTATCCAAGACTGTTCACAGTGCGTCCCAGGGACTCAGATGTAAACGGAGTTGCACCGGCTTCGACATGAAACATTTCCATGACTCGGACTGCGAACAAATTTGTCCCGTTGGTAGACGAAGCCCATCGCAAAAAGTTAGGTAGAGGCAAGCTTTATCTCATGCTGTTTCAGCGATATTTCTTAGCGATATCCAGCTGTTGCGCGCTAGTGTTGAAATTCTGCTTGTGAAGGGGAGGCGGATCTCCTGCATTTACATTCATGCCTTTTAAAGAAACGTAACGGCTTGTTCATAAAAACTCATTTTCAACATTCGGATCTGATTATGCTAAACGAGATGGGTCCTTTGACTCTCGGTGTAACCATCGCTATCAGTTTTAAGCTACTCTCTGGTTGAGACTATTACGATGTCTCTGTTTGAACCTATCCCTATTATTCTCTCCCTGCGTCTGCGTCCGTATGCGTCGCGAGGCTCAGTCCAATAAACGTCACGGTTCTGCCGCGCGTGTCGGAGATCGGGGCGGAGGCGCGCGGCCCAGTGCCCGGCCCGCCAGCTTCCTGTCGGCTACGGCGGTGTACTGTGGCGACCTCTCCGGCTGACTGGCTGGCCTGCGTGCCCTGTGTCGCTGCGTGCCGCCCCCATCTGGCAGCCCATCTCCCTAGCGGTGCTCGGGACACTCACCCCCGGCCGTTACCGAAAACGAGAGCGGTCATGCCACAAGTCTTATGCATGGGGATGCACGCAACACGGGCGAGGTGTGAGTGCCGGTCTGTGCAGACTCGGCCGTGTGCCGAGAGGCAATGGTGGTCCCACGACCTGCTGAGCTCGCTGTGGTGGTAGATGTGGAACACTCATACAATAGCGGCTGCCGCAACGCTATATGGAGTTTAGCTAGAATAATACCGGTAGGGTCTCTTCCACTTAAAATTGACATGATATTCCCTGAAGCTATATAGGGGATATAATCGCTTGAACACTTGAACAAGAACAATACATAGCTGGCTGTAAATCACAGCTGAGCGGATTCATATACCTTATTACAGCCTGTTATAAGGTACATAAGAAAGCCTGCAAACCACAAGTCCCCACGATTAAAGACAAACTATAATTACACGGTTTTTCAGATATGATATTCATGCGACCAGTGCATCACACTCTAAATGTCAGTATCAGAGTCAATTATTAAGGGAATGCTAAAAATTGTTCTTGAAGAACTTGAAGTATGCAGCACTTGGCGTTAAATACATGTCGGCATGTGCATGCTGCATACCGGATGCCGGCCGCAGTTCTGCATTTTGAGCTTCAAACCGAGCCGAGGGTCGCTAATGTTTTGGCTTAAACAAAACACAGCAATCAAACATTAATTTCCTGACAAAGATCGGGCTTAGAAACATGCTAAAGTATAACTCACTTATTAGACTGGATGAGTGTCTTACCTTACCTCATCATGATGCAAGAACTCAACATAATTTAAAGGAGCGGACTTTCTGTCATTGTTCATGTAGCTTCAAGTGTGTGCTGGCTTTAAAACGCTTCAATGCAGTTTGGCGCTTATTTGCTAAGCAGTACATTCGCTGAATATCAAGTGAGAGGCAAACATTGCTTTATCTCCCTCTCAAACGGCTTATATTCTTGCAAAATTATAAGATGCGATTTGCGCAATTCTACCCACTTGCTATCCCCCTCCTACCCCACCCCTTCAAACAGACACGTCTTAATCCAACACCGACAAAACTAGTCTGAAATATCCCTTTAAACAGAATTGTTCTCCTTCATAAATTCAGCCTCCCTCCCGTCCACCGCACGTGATGAAGTTAAAGTCATCCGGGACTCGGGTTACTAGTGCCCGCATTGGGACATGTCAGCGGTGAAGTGAGCCGGCAGGTCAGCGGGTGGGCCTGCGGTCCGTGACATGTGAAGTATGGCTCTGACAGGCGTGGAGGGCAGCTCGTTAGCCGCGCGCCACCAACCAGCCGCCGACAGCTGTCGCGTGCGCCGGCCTGACACGAGCGGCCGTGCCCGCGGCCTATACCGGGGCTGCTCCCCAGTCAGCCGCCCACACCGGCCCCCACACGAGCGGCCGTGCCCGCGGCGTATACCGGGGCTGCTCCCCAGTCAGCCGCCGACGCCGCGCCCGGCCCACACGAGCGGCCGTGCCCGCGTCTCACACCACCGGGGCTGCTCCCCCGGCCGGCAACGGCGGGGCGAGCGATAACGCCGAGGGCTTCGGCAAAACTTTGAATATAGTTGCAGAATTGTCTGAGATATATAACAGTGTCTGCAGTTTTCCCGGAAATAGCTCTCTCGATCTGATGAATTTATGCAAGCTTTATTCCCTTGGCGGTGGAAATAGCTATCGATCAACTGAGAAGAGCACGGCAGTGCTGAGAGCATACGCTGGCAATAATTGTTTATTGCATTCGGTAGAATATTTTTACTTGCTGCTCCTCACTACGGCCGGTAGCCTTTGTATCAGGGTTGTAGAATTATGTCTATTTGGGGAGGGGTGGCACCCGCAATGAAAAGTTAAAGTAGTATGAAAAATACTCATACTCCTCACTTATTGTGTTTATTATTTTAAGAACTTTGAATTCGTCTTCTATGGTTCAAGAGGACTGTAGAAGGCTATAACACATTTTAAATTTTGCTATCACCTTTACGTTTGTGGTTACTGACATCGTTTCAAATTTCAACACCACGCCTCTGCTTTACGTTATTTGCATGCTTGCCGAGCAGCATCGTTCCGAAACATGCAGCAGACATTCCTCTCGGTTTCAGAATGATCCTGATGAAACTGCTCTGCACCTTCGTTATCCTGCTTGTGGAGGTGAAAACGGCGACGGGTGAGTCCGCCCAGCAACGCTCTCCGGGTCAACCCTTCACCCGTCTGACAACCCATAATGGAATAATTTCATGTTATTATGAGTGTTAGGCTGCTATTATCTTCCTTTTAATCATAGCCACAGTTACTTCAGCATGTCTAACTAAACAATCATATTTGTGCAATGCCATCCTCTTCCATATTGCTGGAAATGTTCTCCTCATCTTGCCGTGATGCTAGGTGTTTGCAAAATCCACTCGTGATGCGACTGTCCAGTCAGTTATAAGTTCGAAGGATTAGTGAAAAGGAAAGCCGACAAAGTACCATATACATATATATATATATATATATATATATATATATATATATATATATATATATATATATATATATATATATATATATATATAGTACCTATATAACAATTTAGCTGAACTAAGAAAAGGGGTAAGGAGTGTAAACGGTAACTTTGCTTGCAATGATTATTTGAAGACAGTTTGGCCCCTGACAAAGCTGTCTCTCATATCCAGAGGTGGGGCTAAGCCAGACGTTGAAATGGGGTGGGAACTTACCCGAGTAAAATTGTGGAAACATCCTGTTTTTTTTAAGAGCTAATTTTGGTTCAAAGTGGGTACTAGTTTCGCCACCTTCGGCGACTGGCCGGATCAGACCCGCTGGGACCGCCCCTGCTGTCGTCGGCAGCCGAGTGCGACGGTTCAGAGACGTTTGAGAAGGTGCTGGAGGCTACTGTGCAGACGGCGCGCCAGATCCCGCTCTACAGCTCTCAGGAGGGCCCCATCACTGCCGAGTGCAACAACAGGTACGCACCGCGAGCCCGCCGGGAGTGATGCCCCGGCCCAGTGCAGCGGGCGGGCTCGGATCAGCCATTCAGAGAGCCCGCCTGCTTGTTATTTATGGCGAGTGGTCCCCGTCAGGATGTGGCTGGTGGGATTTCCTTACGCAGAAGATACCGGTGCTGATAGTTTTATTATTTAATTTTTTACTGAATGTTTCTGGATCGCTGGGGGCGGCCATCGCTTTTGGACCGCTTTGATAGGATCGCCATGAGAGTGCTGGAATCAAACTTCAAATCATTTGACGCGTATGTCGGCATGAACGTTTCAACATATCGGTTTCAAGCTGCAGGGTAGGCCTTTTGTTACTTGATGCATCTTTTTTACCAACGCCTCAGCTATTGGGGGGTTCAAATATGACTGAGCTATCCATGTGCACTTCCGTGAGGACAGGTGTCGTAATTCAGGCGCGTGCCCGGCTTACGTCATCAACTACGACCGCTCAGCCTGCTACCGGCTGGATGTGACGTCACAGAAGCGCAATCAGCTGCTGCAGCCGGTGATTGGACGTGCTGCCTTCTTTCAAAAAATCTGTCTCCGAGGTGAGTCTCACTGAACGGGCTTCTAAGCCGTTCTAATTCAACACAAAAACTGAGAGCAGTTTGGTGCAAATTGATACTTTTTGTCTATATCCTCTATCTGGGAATGAGAGTTGAGTAAAACTAGCAATGGTAACCTAACCTAACCTATATTCGGGTGCAGGCCTTCATCAGAATATTGATGTGCAAAAACAATTATTCTTGGTCAACGGCTTCGAGGTCTAAAAGGCCCGGCTCTGATTGTCCCTTTTGTCCCGCAGCTCCGGCTCTGATTGTCCCTTCTGTCCCGCAGCTCCGGCTCTGATTGTCCCTTCTGTCCCGCAGCTCCGGCTCTGATTATCGCCTCTGTCCCGCAGCTCCGGCTCTGATTGTCCCTTCTGTCCCGCAGCTCCGGCTCTGATTGTCCCTTCTGCTCCGCAGCTCCGGCTCTGATTGTCCCTTCTGCTCCGCAGCTCCGGCTCTGATTATTTATCGCCTCTGTCCCGCAGCTCCGGCGTGCCGTAAGGCCTGGGTGTTCGACCGAGTGCCTGATCACGTGCTGACCGGTCACGACGACCTGCTGCTGGAGGGTGTGACGTCACGCCGCCTCTGCCAGGAGCGCTGTCTTCAGGAGCGCAGTCTGCCCTGTCGCTCGGCTGAATACGTGGAAGCGCGCGCCCTCTGCCGAGTTTCCGCCGCCGACCGCCACGCGGCGCCACTGTCGCTTCGGCCATCGCCTGGCACGGAGTATATGGAGAACTTGTGTGCGCAGCGTGAGTGCCAATTGCCAGTCGCGGCGGTGGCAAGAAGTATTGGAAAACAATTTTAAGTGACGCCAATTTGGTTTGTTTGGTTTGATTTGCGTCCCTTAGTCCCTAAAGTAACACAGATTACAATCATGACTTTTCTGCGGAGGTTGAAGCTACTTACGAAGACTGAATTATCTGATATTGTATTACCCTCAATTCTAGCCACCAATTTCTTAAGAAATGTAAGTTGTGTCTCCCTTATAGCACTAAATAGGTTCAATAGTACTCCCTGCTCGTGATTCCCTAATGCTTATTTAGCTACATGTATCATGTAATATTGGATTACTAAACTACCTAAATGAGAAGTATGCAAAGGCGACGATCATTTTTGTACAATTGATATGCTGCTGTGATTGTGACATATGAACAACAACGAACGAGAATCGGAGGGGAATAAATGTATCCTTAGAGTGGAAGGTTGAAAATGTGATAAATAACAGAAATTAAAGGGCTGTTTTGATCGATCAGGAAGATTTTGAAACCACGTTACGCTCTTGGACGTAGGCCTATCAGCTGGGTCTGGCTTGGCAAACATTCAGGCCATTGGAAAATAGGGGATAGTAGATGCGGTGTCCGACCATAAACCTTAGCTTAGCGCACATATTTGTGCTAAAAGAGATGTTTAAAGTCATTTATCGCTATAGAAAACACCTTTGAAATGCGCGACTGAATTCACCGACGTCTTTATTTGTCTGGGCTTTCTTTCGTTCAAGTAATTGCAAGTTCGGGTGCTAGGATAGAATCATTTCTAAAGTCATCAATGGACTTGTCTAGGAGACCCCTATTGAAATCCCGATTTATTTCGCATTCATTCCGACTGGGCGTTAAGCCATTTCCATGCCATTCTGGTCACGCATACACTGTACCGCTCAGCTGCGTTTGTCCGTCGCGGCACCAGGTGACAGCATTGGCGGACGCAGGGGGGGGGCCATTCCGGCCATGCCCCCCCCCAAAGTGCTGGAGGGGGCAAAACTATCTTTTGGCCCCTAAACGCCGGGAAATTTTTGAAAAAAGGTGTTTACACTAGATCTGTAGAACAAAAATATTCGTTCCCACCCCCCCCCCAGGAGGAGAGGCTGACATGGGTTTGGCCCCCCCAAAACTCGGGTTTGCGTCCGCCCCTGGGTGACAGGGCGTGCCTCCCCGGCAGGGAGCGACCAGGGCAGCTGCGACTGGGAGGAGAGGCTGGACAGACAGGTGGCCTTTCCCGACCTGCGGCTGGACAACCTCTCCCTGGAACAGGTACCTGCTGGTGTATGCATTCACACAACCGAAACACGGCAAACTACTTGTTCAGAGAAGTTATTCGACACGGGCATAATAATGCGCTCATATTTCATATTTAACGAGTTTCAATTCCATATTTTACGAGTTAAATTCACTATTTGAGTTTCATTTTCCTTAAACGTTGATGTATAATATTCCTCCATTTTGATTGGTGTGACCTACCGGTCGTTAATCAATCATCTCTGGAAGAAGAGTTGAGTTGGTGGGGAGGGGGTCACTGGGTGAGAACGGCGCGCGCAAATTTCTATACCTACCCGCTTAGCCAGCGCAATTGAAATGCTAGCCCGCCAGAGAACATTACCAGTGCGTCCCCGCGCGGCAGTGTCAGGAGGCGTGTGAGACGGCGGCAGAGTTCCACTGTCGCTCCTTCACCGTCCTGCCTGACCGCGCTGCCTGTCTGCTGTCGTCGGAGGACTCCCTGACGGCGGGGTCGCAGGCCCTGACACCCAACGCTGCCGCCATCACCTACCAGCGCACCGACTGTCTGAGCCGTCAGTGGCGCCGCCTAGGTCACAACGGATAGAATGCTAACACGTGATAAAAATCTGACTCAAGGGGCTGCGATTATCTAGCAGCGTTTATACCTTTTCCGGTAAAAATAGTTATATTTGTTATTTATGGTTGGTGCTCTCCATGAAGTTATAGTGGGCTTGCGACGTTATGGGTAGGTACTCAGACAAGACGAGCCAAGGAAATGGGTTTTAATCCGGAGTTTTTGCCATGGTATAACCAAACGCACTGCCAAGGGCGTAGCCAGGACTTTGCTCAGGGAGGGCAGCGCCCCAAAAGGGCCCCTGCAACAGCGCCAAAAGGGCCCTGATGGGTAAAAAGGGCCCTGCTTGTTACAGAATAGAGCGCTGAAGAGGGCTTAAGAGGGCACTGTCTGGTATAAAATGCCAAATTTTGCCACAGAGCATAGTGCGGGCGAGCCGTGCTTCGCGCGCCTCTTGTCCTCAGGGGGACCCTTCGACCCCTCAGGGAGGGGCGGCTGTCCCTGCCGTCCCCCTTGGCTACGCCCCTGCGTACTGCAGATGTAATATTGTGTGTCTACTTGGTTTGCCACATCCCCAGTCACCTCCTCCTTGCCGTCCCGCACTGCTATGCCTCATAGCCAAGAAAATGCAAACCGGTTCTGTTCTTGTCTGAAGTTTTCCAGATCAATCCAGCCTAATCTGTTTGCATACCACGGTTGTCGACTTAAATCTAATCCA
The DNA here is from genome assembly GCA_034440635.1 of Lepas anatifera. Classification (NCBI taxonomy): domain Eukaryota; kingdom Metazoa; phylum Arthropoda; class Thecostraca; family Lepadidae; genus Lepas; species Lepas anatifera. The sequence goes on along the minus strand of JAOTON010002111.1, from coordinate 27,183 downwards.
GATCAGATGTTCGTGATTTGAACACAATGGTACTTCAGAAGAATATCCTGATCCGAAGCCACCCGAGCTGCCTAGCTCTCGAGAAACACCCGAGAACCACCCAAGAACCACTCAAGAAGCACCCGAGGCCCATCCAAGAACCACCCGAGACTCACTCGAGAACCACCCGAGAACCACCTGAGAAACACCCGAAACTCACCCGAGAAACACTCGAGTTGTCTGGCCGACCAAATCTAGTCCTTCGATGGTTCGGGAGCTTACTCGTATATCAAATCCGTAACACTCTCACCCTCCGCCACAGTGGAGCTGACGCTCCCTTCCCTCCGCTGCAGTGGAGCTGACGCCCCTCCCCTCCGCTGTACTGGAGCTGACGCTCCCTCCCTCCACCACAGTGGAGCTGACGCCCCTTCCCTCCACCACAGTAGAGCTGACGCCCATTCCCTCTGCTGCAGTGGAGCTGACGCCCCCTCCCCTCCGCCACAGTGAAGCTGACGCCCCTCCCCTCTGCCACAGTCGAGCTGACGCTCCTCCTCTCCACTGCAGTGGAGCTGACGCTCCTCCCCTCCACTGCAGTGGAGCTGACGCCCCTCCCCTCCGCTGCAGCGGAGCTGACGCCCCATCCCCTCCGTCACAGTGAAGCTGACGCCCCTCCCCTCCGCCACAGTCGAGCTGACGCTCCTCCTCTCCACTGCAGTGGAGCTGACGCCCCTCCCCTCCGCTGCAGTGGAGCTGACGCCCCTCCCCTCCGCTGCAGTGGAGCTGACGCCCTCCCCTCCGCTGCAGTGGAGCTGACGTGCGCTGCTGACCAGATGACGGTTCGGCTGAGTACCCGGGAGCCGTTCTCAGGCCGGATATTCGCGCTGGACGCGCCCTCCGCCTGCGAGGTGCGCGGCTCCGGCCAGCTGACCACCGAGGCTACCTTCCGATACGCCGACGTGAGTACTCAAGATGAAGTCATAGAAAAACTGATGTGAGTCTGCTGTTGATTATCTAGCCAACAGTAAAACAGCTATTCTAGAAGAAATTAGTGAGAGCGGTGATTTACACTGGTCATGGCCTCTAACAAAGAATTATGTTAAATAAATAATGAATCAATGAAAAAAAGATATCAATAATAATATCAGTAATTACGGCACGGCAGCACGACATAAATAATTAAATCAGTAAGATATATCCTAGAACTTACCCGGTCAGCGCGCTCAGACCTGACAAGCCCAATTAAAAGCCACCCGACCGTCTGCGCCCGGGTGCAGAGCCGGTGCGGGGTGGTGCAGGAGGGGACGGGCTCCTACACGGCGCTGGTGGTGGTACAGCACCACCCGCTGATCCAGCGCCGCAGTGACCGCGCCACCAAGCTCCTCTGCGCCTACGACATCGCCGACCAGACCGTCAGCACCGGCGTCGACCTCATCGTCGAGTGAGCTGCCGGACCCTCTCTCCAACTGCTCTGTTCCATCCGGGAGAAAGTTATATAAAATACAATTTGTGAATACCGCATCGAGCTGATTGATATAACAATCACGGCTTATATATATATATATATATATATATATATATATATATAGATTTATATATATATAGATTTATAGATTTATCGTAGGGGCATCAAACATTTGCATTATATATATATATATATATATATATATATATATATATATATATATATATATATATATATATCCCAGAGTCGGAAGAAGTCATAGTCCTTCCAGCAGTGAATCTACGTTAGGTCAGAATGGGTAATATTTCCTCTTTGAACTGAGCGATTTTCGAGACAAAAAAATTATCTCCCCGATCTTATCGTCACCTCCAGCTCCCCACTAGCCACATAGCCTTGATCCGCCTCTGCTCATCTCCCCGCAGTCGGATAGAGAACGGCCCGGTTGCAGCCACTGTGAACGCCACTGCGCCCACGCCGCGTGTGGCGCTGTACGTTCGTGACGTCACTGGCGCTGACGTCACTGGTGCCCAGCTGGGGGACCGACTGCTGCTGTCGCTGGAACTCGACGACTTCAGTAAGCTTGAATTTCGAGCCGCGAACTGGGGAGACTGGGAACAATGGAGCGGGGACAAGTGAGTAGTGTTTCTGAGGTACTGTTTCACTCTTATATAGTGGGTTTCGAGCAGAAATAGTAGTTTGGTAGAAAGTCACGAAAACCAGTGGTAGCATCGACGATGTGGATTCTTTTTTAATGATTGCGGGTGCCCAAACTTTAAACAGTGTTAATAACTACCATATTAAAAGTTAACCGTTTGATTTAAGGCGTGCTTAAACCTTCACACAGGCCTGTTTATTTCCACAAAACCGGTTCGATTCTTAAAAAAATAAAATATCAAGGCTTTTCTATTACTACCTCGAGGTTTCATGGGGTATGCCCGGACACCCCCAAAGATATATAAGTCCACGCCCCTGACTGGCACATTCCATTTCATCCAAAGCGCTCTGTATTGAATATCCCCCAACATTCATCATTAATAATAAAGGGTCTGAATTCCTAATTTGAAGCCCCTTCTAAGTGCCTTACTGAACGGCGGTAACTAGATGCAATTCACCTCCTGCAGTGTTAGTAAGGGAAAGGTCAAACAAACCCCGGCCGAGTCCCATTATTTGGGAGGGACGTTTCCCGTCAGGTTTGTTACCCATGCTCCCAGATCAAATGACCCGACCTGTCTTTATTCGGCAGGTATATTCGGCATGTTCGCGCGCAGTCTGGTAGCGCGAGGCGGCGTGTCTGGCGAGTCCATAGTACTGCTGGACGATCGCGGCTGTCCTACTGAGGAGGCCATCTTTGAAGGCTTCCGCGAGCGCCGCACCAACTCCGGCGATACCGTGGCTCTGGTTGCACCATTCGAGGCCTTCAAATTTTCCGGCGATCCCGTGGTCCGCTTCCAGGTCAACGTTCAGTTCTGCCTCGAGCAGTGCGCACCGGTGAGGCGGCGGCTGTGATGTTCGGTCTCCCTTATTTATCGGAAATGCAAAGTCAATAACTTCATCTAAGACATTTGGGATCAATAAGTGCATCTAACTTTGTTTTCCCGGTTCAGGATAGGCCGACGTTCCTTGTTATGTACGTATGTTTGTTATGGCCACTGAGTCGAAACTAAAAATTCTGACATCGACTTGTTAAACATTTTAAGTGGTAAGCTCCAACGCCTTCGGGGTTAGAACAGCTATGAGTACTGGAATTGCACGCTCCGTAACCTCCAGCCACGTACTCACCTGCGCAGGCGCAGTGTTCACTGGGTCAGCGGGAGCGCCGCGCAGTGCCCGGCCTGGACCCTCTGACCCTGCAGCCCACCGTCCGCGGGGAGGCGCCACTGCAGCGCGAGCTGGTGGTAGAGGGCGGCAGGGTGCGGCGCCGACCCGTGCTGCCCTCCCGCGGGCTTGGCGCGGCTCCTGAGGAGCTTCTGTGTGCTCGTGGGCCTGCCCTGGCCGGTGGTGCGGCCTTGCTGGTCATCCTACAGGTGCGTTCCTCCCAGTGCGTTATTAATTACCATGCTCATTTGCTTCCTTGCTCGGATGTTGTAATATACGTGCTCTGTCCCTGATTGTTATCTCTTTAGGGAATGAGACACTGGTGCAAAGGTATTTATAATGATATTTGACCTGAGATAGTCGGGTGATAGAGCTTGCAGAGAAACCAGATGATTGATGTTTCATTTTTCCTCAGGACTTACCCTTCGCGAAGAAACATAAGAAGTCCACCCCCTATCGACCCGCTCCTTCCCCAGTGCTCACGTGGTATGAGGTGGGTGGCCTTGGTAAAGTGACGTCTTCATGCCCCACTCTGCTCTGCGGCAGGCGCGTCTGCTGCTCTGACCTCAGCTCTGCGGCAGACGTGTCTGCTGCCCTGACCTCTGCTCTGCTGCAGACGTGTCTGCTGCCCTGACCTCAGCTCTGCGGCAGGCGTGTCTGCTGCTCTGCTGCTGGCGGTGTCTGTTGCGGCGGCGTCAGAAGCGACTGCAGGAGTCGCTGCCGGCCACTATCAGCGCACCCCTCAACAGCCGACAGCGGCTGCAGCCACTGCAGCCCAGCAGACCCGCACGACTGCACACTGCAACCCTGCAGCGACTTCGCAGCATCGCGCGGCGTTACTGAACTATGGCGGCCTCGCGCTGGTGCTGAAAACACAAGTACTTGTTGCAGGTTCGCCCTTCCGGCACTAAGGACCCGCCATAAATTACGTAGCAAGCTTTTGGACAAATTTGCATCCCTACTCCAGGTGTCACTTCTTCCGGAAGTCTTTTATGCACATGCTGTAGCTGCAGATACCCGTCCTGTTTCCAGCAGCGTTTCGTAATTTATGGACGGGACCTCTGCTGACGTCATTACCACGGCTGCGGACGCTGCCGCTGTGGTTCCAACGAGCTCTGCTGCAACGTAGGTGTCACGTCAAGTTAGAGGAAGAACCAAAGGAAAGCTCACCGATTGGAGCAGCAGTAGACTTTCTACTGCAAGAGAGTTCTCCGGCACGGGATATCCTTTCGAACGTGGTCGGCCGGATGTGGTGTCGTATAACGTCGCTTCGCCAACGGGGAGAGCGGTTTCTCGAGATGTCCTCCCCGTGTGGCGGACCGTCCTCCCTATCATAGGCGGATCCAGGGAGCGAAAGGGCACTCCTCCGATCAATCCTCGGCGCCCTCTGAGAAGTCGATAGCGCCCCCTGAAACGTCGCTTCTTATCCCTCACCCCCCCCGTCTATGATGCGAATATTGGCTAGAGTATCCAAAGTAATCACGACATCACAAAGCTGCCCATCTGATCTATTTTTCCGCCCAAAAGTGGCTCCCCTGGTTCGGATGTCCCTCCCCCGACCATGTACCCTCTTCTCCCCCGATCCGAGTCCTGGACCCGCCTATGCTGCCCATTAAGTGCTTGGAAGCGTGCGTGGTTTGGTGAATGGGAAGTGAAGTAAAGTGAATCCCAGTAGGACTGTCGTACAGGGGCTATGGCCTCACCAATAAACGCCAGCCTAATCTTTAGCGTGTGTACGGTTCGACTATTCTCGAGGCTCACTACTCAAGATACCTCGCTGCTTCCAGGAGTTTGAAACCGAATAAAGTCGGCCCGGCCACATGGCTCGTGAAGTGTAAAGGCCCGTACCCTCAGTTCACAATCTTGCACAGATGATGCCTTTTGTGTCATACCTCATCTATCACATAGTTCGATCCTCCCAAACTACTATTGTTAAACTTTAGAACTGCTTCAGTTGCCCCTCCCCGGACAAAATTCCAGATAGTACCGCATATGAGGCTTTACGGGATTAAAGCTCTCGTCAGGTCGATAGCTTGCCAACCACCCAGGCAGGGGCCTAGCCAAGGGGGGGTGGCAGGAACAGCTGCCCCCCCCCCCGATGGCCCGAAGGGCCCCCTGAGGACACGGACCGCGGAGCGCGGCTCACCCGCACTATGCTCTGAATAGTGCGGGTGAAATACCAAATTTGAAATTTCATACCAGACAGGGCCCTCTTAAGCCCTCTATTCAATAACAAGCAGGGCCCTTTTTACCCATCAGGGCCCTTTTCGCGCTGTCGTAGGGGTCCTTTTTGGGGCGCCGCCTCCCCCCCTCCCGAGCGAAATCCTGGCTACTCCCCTGCACCCAGGGGTGCAGATTTATATATTTTGGGGGTACCCGGGCACCCCACTGAAATGCTAAGTTAATGTTAAGAAATGCTTTACATTTAATGGTTTTCATGCCAAAAACTTGAAATGTTTTTGTCTAACTCAGCAGGCCTGTGTGAAGTTAAAAACAAAGATTATATCGTGCTATCGACTTTTCGTGTTATCAAATTTTGGCATCTCCATTGATTTTCAAAAATCCACGTCCAAGCAGCCACCACATGTTCATGACACGCGTAAAACGCATGATTTACAAGAGGCTAGCTGTTACGGAAACGTGGTTGCCGGTGTGATACATAATTTTTGTCGATTTTAATATTTCATGCCATCAAAGACCTTCCGTACTCGTCTTTATTACGCCTGTCCCCGGTGAACAAGAATGTGATACTGATTGGGGAAACTGCCATTTTGGACGTGGAGGCGACAACGATGATGGGACCGAAGACCTTCCGTACTTGACTTTTTACTTTATTACGAATCAGAACAAAATGCTCCCAGCATCTGAAAAGGACAGAAAACGGGTGTCACGATCCAAACAGGATATCACACTCCTACACCATGAGCCTCTAGGAATTCTACCCTGGCATTTTCACAGTGCGTTAAGCACCTTTGCCGGCCGGCAGCTTATTTGGAGAATTTAAAATTTATGTTTGAAACGATTACCTTAATTTAACTTCCAGCTAGCAAACGGTTAGAGCTACTTTTCCGAACAAATATATTTTTGTGTAGTTACTTATGAGAAAAATGCAACAATTTTGATACCCTGGGAAAAATCAACGACTACCTATACAATGTGCGGCGCAAAATGTGTTCTTCCTATTTCTCCATGACTCCAAAGTAATCATGGCACCACAAAGCTATTGCCTTCAACAAGTAAACTATTGCATTTAAATGTTGATACAGCATAGCCGGTGTATAAAACTCTGGGCAAGCTCGTAACTACATTCGATTCTGGAACTACGGCGAATCTGTCATCTTGCACTACGGCAACGTGGCTCTTCAGTGACACAGGATACGTCCTCAGACAGTTTTCACGGCTGACGGCGCTGAAGGCCAATCTCTGGATCAGAAGTGCCGGAAGTGACTTAGATGGCTGGCGCGTGACCGGCGGGCACATGCCTGCCTTTGTTTTGATGCAGGGCGGACGGGCGTGGCTGAAAGGTAGGAGCAGGAGACTGAGACTCTTGCAAAACAGCTAATTTGGATCAAAACGACACTGGTGCCTGGATATTTTAACGATCCATTCAACTCGGAGTAACGGGAACTTTGCCCAGAGTTTTGAACTTTTTTCTCAACGAGGATCAATTTGTACCCTTAGGTAAGTGAAGTTTCCTGAAAATAAAATCGTTTGTGGAATCTTATGAGAGGGAAATGACTCCAACGCACAGGATGAAGAGGTCTGGTACACAGAAAGAATTTATTACAAGGTACAAACTTAAAATTGTGTTTCTACAAGTTTTACCATTGCAGAACAATAGTAGCACCGTAGTTCAATTGCCAAAGTAAAACAACCCTGGTTACGTCACTAGCATAAAGCAATGCAATTACTACGGAATGACAACCTTGCCTTGTGCCACAATAGTGCGCGCCTCGTTCATACCTGGTTCATACCTTGCTTGCGCACCAGCGCTGCACTAACTGAATACTAGGCGTTGTAGTGGCATTGTAAATAGCTGGTAGGTAAAGCTAGGGCGTTGTTGCACCCTTGCTCGGCCATTGTCGTTTGACTATGGTTTCAAATACCGGCTCGGGTTACGGTCGCCATCTTGCTTTCTGTTTACCCGTGGCAATACACAGTGGCCTGGCACGCATGCCGTGTAGGTTAGAATAAATGTGACTTATTTTAATCAATCGTGGAACTTTGGAAGCTGTCTGGAATATTTGTCAGTGATCTGCGAGTGGAAAGTATTGTTCTCTGTTCCAATAGTTAAAAAGTGAGGCATTTTGGAATGGTCAATCCAGGTCCAGGTAAGTAGGTTTGTGGTTACTTCAGGCATGTATGCCATATTGGTATTAAGGCTCATATTTTCGTGCCAAACGAGCACAGACTATTTGATCATATGGCTTAGGTACCTGCAGTGGTAGAACCTAATTGTGTTTGCCTTATGGGCCCGTTTGAAAAATAGGGTGAGTTGAGTTCCAATATGATCTTGTTGGTGTCATCAGATGGATCGGCGCCTGATCAGTGATGCTGTGTTTTACCGATATGGGTAAGACAACGTGCGGGTTATTTTCTTGCTTGAGAGGTGGCTCAATGCTTACCCTTTTTCTACCGATGGTCTTCCTGTTGCATTTGGGGCCAGAAAACGCTTTAGCTTTCGCATAGAGACTGAAAAGTTCCTTTTGAAGCAGAGGTAGGTACAAGGGGAGGGGCTAAGAGGGCTCAAGCCCCCTTCCACACCATGAAATGTCAGAGTGCCTAAAGTAAATGCGTAGTCGGATGCTGTCCAGACACTATGGCGGGGAGGCGCGAGCGCCGAAGCTTCCCCCCGAAATGAAGTCCTGGATCTGCCGCTGTTGTAAAGACGTAATCCGAGTCTGGTTTTACCCTTGTAAGAAGCCTTGCAACACCCTTGTTTCCTCCCCGTTACGCACTGGTAAAGCGGTTGTGTAAGCAAGGTTCTAATCTCGTCACGCTCTTGTAGGAAGGCTGCGGTTGCGTACAAGGCGGACACAAGGCTTTGCTCTACCCTTGTTATGGGGTAATCATGACCTAGTAGAGGGCTTGTGGGGACGTTGTCAGCCATTGTCTTTGCCATGTAGGTTAACCATAGTTAAGTTACAAGGTTTGTACAACGTCCTCTAGCAACCCTTGTCGTACTATGGTTCTACCATTGTTCTACATGGTTTTTCCTTGTATTTCCCTTGTTTTCATGGTATGGATTTTGAACGTAGGGTAGAGTGGGGTAAGACGCATGCGTTAAGGGAGAATTCGTCCCTAGCGATCCTGTCAGGACGGAATTACTTTATTTTTTCTTCGTTGAGTTCTTTAATCGTTTTGCTACACTCAAATAGAAATTTGTGATTCTGACACGATGCAAAGTGTGCGAAATCTATTTTTTCTTGAGACCATGTAAAAAGGCGTTTTACCCCGATAGCGGGGTAAAACGCCCAAGCCCCGGATTAAAAGGCCGTCATAAAACTCCTAGCGTATATTGGACCTTTTGTTTCACGTGAACAAATAGGAATATCATTATACTTACGTTGTAAGAAAATTCAGTGACAAAGTTGGAAGGGTGAGCACATTTACATCGCATAGAGTACAATCGCAACTTTAAGGCAGATTGCTTTTATGTCCAGAGATGCAAAAAGCAACAAATGTTTGCTGAAAAATACCAGAGTTTACTGGGCGCATCCAATCATGCCCAGGACGAGATCAGAAAGGCCGCTACCAGAAAAAAATATTAGATGGATGCTACAGTCCTTACATCAGCCTGGACATAGTAGTAGGCGTCTTACCCGGGTGGGCGCGTTACCCCACTCTACCCTACAAGCTTGGCGTTTTACCTAGTAATTTTCCATGTAAACAAGGGTCTGACAAGGTTTGCCCTTGTAAAAATTTCTTTCTGTGTACCAGCACAGAAAGAAATTTTTACAAGGGCAAACCTTGTCAGACCCTTGTTTACATGGAAAATTACTAGGGTAAAACGCAAAGCTTGTACGTTCAAAATCCATGCCACGAAAACAAGGGAAATACAAGGAAAAACCATGTAGAACAATGGTAGAACCATAGTACGACAAGGGTTGCTAGAGGACGTTGTACAAACCTTGTAACTTAACTATGGTTAACCTACATGGCAAAGACAATGGCTGACAACGTCCCCACAAGCCCTCTACTAGGTCATGATTACCCCATAACAAGGGTAGAGCAAAGCCTTGTGTCCGCCTTGTACGCAACCGCAGCCTTCCTACAAGAGCGTGACGAGATTAGAACCTTGCTTACACAACCGCTTTACCAGTGCGTAACGGGGAGGAAACAAGGGTGTTGCAAGGCTTCTTACAAGGGTAAAACCAGACTCGGATTACGTCTTTACAACAGCGGCAGATCCAGGACTTCATTTCGGGGAAGCTTCGGCGCTCGCGCCTCCCCGCCATAGTGTCTGGACAGCATCCGACTACGCATTTACTTTAGGCACTCTGACATTTCATGGTGTGGAAGGGGGCTTGAGCCCTCTTAGCCCCTCCCCTTGTACCTACGTCTGCTTCAAAAGGAACTTTTCAGTCTCTATGCGAAAGCTAAAGCGTTTTCTGGCCCCAAATGCAACAGGAAGACCATCGGTAGAAAAAGGGTAAGCATTGAGCCACCTCTCAAGCAAGAAAATAACCCGCACGTTGTCTTACCCATATCGGTAAAACACAGCATCACTGATCAGGCGCCGATCCATCTGATGACACCAACAAGATCATATTGGAACTCAACTCACCCTATTTTTCAAACGGGCCCATAAGGCAAACACAATTAGGTTCTACCACTGCAAGTACCTAAGCCATATGATCAAATAGTCTGTGCTCGTTTGACACGAAAATATGAGCCTTAATACCAATATGGCATACATGCCTGAAGTAACCACAAACCTACTTACCTGGACCTGGATTGACCATTCCAAAATGCCTCACTTTTTAACTATTGGAACAGAGAACAATACTTTCCACTCGCAGATCACTGACAAATATTCCAGACAGCTTCCAAAGTTCCACGATTGATTAAAATAAGTCACATTTATTCTAACCTACACGGCATGCGTGCCAGGCCACTGTGTATTGCCACGGGTAAACAGAAAGCAAGATGGCGACCGTAACCCGAGCCGGTATTTGAAACCATAGTCAAACGACAATGGCCGAGCAAGGGTGCAACAACGCCCTAGCTTTACCTACCAGCTATTTACAATGCCACTACAACGCCTAGTATTCAGTTAGTGCAGCGCTGGTGCGCAAGCAAGGTATGAACCAGGTATGAACGAGGCGCGCACTATTGTGGCACAAGGCAAGGTTGTCATTCCGTAGTAATTGCATTGCTTTATGCTAGTGACGTTACCAGGGTTGTTTTACTTTGGCAATTGAACTACGGTGCTACTATTGTTCTGCAATGGTAAAACTTGTAGAAACACAATTTTAAGTTTGTACCTTGTAATAAATTCTTTCTGTGAGCTGGCCAAACCATGCTTCATTGAAGGGCTTGCTTGCAATGCATTTGCACACGAGCGGACGCAGGGGGGCAAGGTGGCAATCTCCCCAAAATAGCGAAATTTTAGTCAATTTTCTAAAAAAAACACTTTGATTTTACGATTTCTCCCGAGCTGCCCCCAAACGGCGCTTCTGCGTCCGCCCCTGCATGTGCACCAGGCTCAATTCTGAAAATAGTTCACTTTCTGGTCCTCCGACATTTTCCCCAACTGTGTGGGCCAGATTTGGATTTTCGGCGTCCGCGGAAATAGCCGCGGCGCTCCCGGGTCGATGGCACCCCAGAACTATCGCTTCTCATCGCCGCCTCCCCTGGGATGTGAGTATCGTCACCCCCGGGTAGGATTTTTCCGGCCACCAGATGGGTTTTTTCCACCCAAAGTGGCGCCCCTCGACCATGTGACCCGCTCCCGATCGAAAACCTTGGAGCTGCTTATGGGAGGGGAAGGCAAGAGTAAAAGAAGTGATACGTCAGGTGACATTCGATAACAGGAAAAATGCCTGGAAAAGGTGTAAATCGGATAATGTTTCATTCAGAGCTCGGGAGACACCTAGGTAGGTATTCTATCTCGGGACGCACGAGGTCTTTCAGAAAAAAAGTGTCAGGACTGGTGTCACGAAATATTTCTTTCGGATCAAATTCACAACTACAGGCTTTCTCTTCTTAAGTAATCACTTCGGGGTATATACCTATCTGCGTGCTCAGCTCATAGGCAGGTCCAGGATTTCCGATCATGGGGAGGGGGGGCGCATTGTTGGGGAAGCGCACCATCCGGATCAAGGGGTGCCACTCTTGGACGGCAAAACCTATCAGGTGAGCACCAAATCCTATCGTGGGGGTGCCTATATGCTGAAATCCTGGGGGAATGGGATGGAAATTTCAGGAAGCGCCATCGACCTTTCGGGGAGGCGCTGTGACCTTTTCATGAGGCGCCTAGGGTTGACCAGGGACATTGCCCCCCCCGACTCCCTGGATCCGCCTATGGCTCAGCTGCCTACCGCCATTAAACAAATTTTCACATGCTTTGACATACGAGGTCTCTCAATTAGATCATAAAGAAATGAATTCAAAGCAACAAACCAATTTCAAGGTTCTGGCTCGGTTGGGAAAACCATGGGAAAACCGGTCAGAATTACCTGGTTAGTTGCAGGATGTGTACGGAGATGAGACGATGTCACGAATGCGTATTTTTGAGTGGTGCAAGATGTTTTAAGAGGGACGCGAGAACATGGAAGACGGCCATTAGGGACGATCGGCCTTCAGCGTCCAGCGTTGAGGTAAACCCCGAGAGCTTCACGCAGATGGTGCGTAGAGATCGTCGGCTGGCTTTTCTACTGATCGCAAATGATCTGGGGCTGGACCGAGACAGCGTCTGGAAGATTATCACAGAATATTCGAATACGCAGAAAGTCTGCGCAAAGATGGTGCTGACACTGTTGATCGACGACCAGAAGAATCGGCGCGTGCAAGTGTGTCAGGACATCCTTCAGGTTCTTAAAACCGATCGCAACCGTCAGGGAGAATCATCAGTCAACAATGATGAGTCATGCATCCTCGAGTACTACCCGGAGACCATAAGCCAGGGCCTTCAGTGGAAGAATCTTCCATCATCGATGCCGGCAAGACGGTCGGGGTCATCGAGGGGACCGGTTTTGAAGAAGTGGATGACATAGACAAGCCCGTGAAGGTGGAGCTGAGGAGGATCCGGAAGAATTGCGATACACTGCAGGGTAGGAGTGTTGATTTCTATCTCTTTGGGGGTGCTCCGGCACCCCATTGATGTGCCGGGCACCCCCGATGGTGATTAGGGCACCCCCAAATCGCCAAAAGGTGAGGCAGAGTCCTTATAAAGTGCGTAAACAGAGGAGATTATCAACAAATGCGTATTCCACAGCGTTAGGTATAGTGCCATTTTGCATCTGACCTGCAACTTAATACTTCACAAAAACAACGGAAGTCCCTCCTCAGACATAATGAACAACCAACATTCGATGATATTTCAAGTCCCGAATTATATTTTTTGCCTTTTGCCCATCCAACACCCAGCAAAGCAGCATGTGTTCCCCTCTTCTGGTATCGTGTTTCACTTATCTGGTTGTACCTTCTTTGGCAGCGCGCCCTACAAGTTCTCCATAACTCGTCCGACGGTTAAGTTTTATCTTTATAAACGTCTCTCTCCAAACTCATACAATATCATAAACGTCCTCGCGAGTTTTAAAGCAGTGAACGAAAAATTTTTGAGCCCCGTGTGTACGTACAGATTCAATGTCAAGCACGGTTAGTTGCGACACAAAGAGCAGCACGGCCGACATTTCTGGTTGAAGGGGAACCCCATCGCACACGCGACGACGCTTGACGCGGAAATCCTACTGGCGCACGTCATGCGTGGTGGTGGAAATATGCTCCACATTTTGTAGCGTTCCGGCCTGGGGTCGACTATTTCCACTGTTTCACCAACCAAGCACTGTAAAACAGTGCGTTCTTATTATAAGCTCATGCTCCCCACGCACACGTGATAAAGTTACACGAAAAAACATTGGCCAGTACTTAAATCAACTCGGATGGCCCAGGCGAGCCAACAGCGTTACAGAGCGTTTCGAACATAACAAGCACAGGAGTCGGTGACGGCGGAGACACGCCAGGACTTGACACAGACGAAGATGGCTGGGCCGGCGGCCCGCCGGCCACCCCTTCTCGCCACTATAACATTGCTTCACCTCTTCGATCCGGTCTCGGCATAGCCTTGGATCTTGACGCGACCTTCGGTCGCTTGACGTCACAACTAGTAGTGACGTCACGCGTTGTCGCCTGCTGATTGGTCACCATGTTAGACACACCCCCGTCGACCGTGGCGCCGCCACAGTTTGCCTATATGATTAGGCCCTCAGTTAAAATTGCACACGGATCAAAAAGTCCACAAGCCCCAAAACCCACGCACGCAGAACCCACATCCTTGTGTCCACAGTCCTTAAAGTCCACTCCGACAAAGGCCACGGATCACAAAGTCCACACTTTGCCCTTGTTAGGGCCAAATAAATCGGCCCACTGTTCAAAAAGCCCACGATGGAATGTGGCCACAGACAACAAGGCCTACGGATCAAAAAGTCCACACAACTGTAGGTAAATTCTGAACTGAAGCTTTGCAATTTTGCCGCCAGGTTGTCGTTAAGCTGCTGCATACGTGTTTCTTGATCACGCACAGTGGAGAGTCAGGCGACTGAGATGGTAATAAACGTGTCGGTGACCTTGAACGGCCGCGGGATTATCTCACCACGTGGTTTGTTTCCGGTGTGGTGGTGCTCGATCTCGCGCTGAATTTCACGGCCTCGTGGAAAGATGGCAAGGACTAAAATGCTGATTAGTCCATGCTCCGCAACCACAGCACCTAGCTTCCTGCAGTTTTTACGAAAATGGAAAACGAGTTTTATTGGATTTCCTTTGGGTTTTAGGGATGTTGGTGCCTTACCAGCAGCATCATAGCCCGTGCGGAATTACATTGCAAAATACTTGAGGAAAGCCCATACATGTATAACTAGGGCAGCTGGTGTCTTGAAGTGTCCACAAACAAATACTAAGCATGCGTTTGGTGGTTTGATCCCGTAGCAGCAACACAATAGCGTAAAAAGCAATAACATTGAAAAAGACCCGTGGAAAAACCCATGCAATGAAACCAGTCCGGTTAGCGGCATGCAGATTTCACAAAAAAGTCAGATGATTGGTATAACTGACTTCCATATAAATATGTCAATTAAGAGCAACGTATGAAAGTAAAATCATGGGGTACACAGTACCTACACTGTCTCTTCCCTACATGATAAAACGGTAGTTTTCGATCCACCGAAAAACCTAAGTTCATGCATCCAGGGCAGCTAGTGGCTTACACTGTTCGCTAGTAACCTGTGGGGTAAAAAAACGGTATTCCTCATTTTTATGGACGTCAGTGTCATTGACGGATGCAGGGGGGGGCATTCCGGCCATGCCCCTCCCCCAAAGCGGTGGAGGAGGGCCAAACTATCTTTTGGCCCCCAAAGGCCGGACTTTTTTTAAAAGGTGTTTACACTAGGCCTGTAGAGCAAAAGTATCTTCGCCCCCCCACAGGAGAGCGATCATGCACTTGGAGAGGTAGCTTATGCTCAGGGACGTAGGAACCGGGGGGCAGGGGGCAGCTGCCCCCCAACTTTCACGATTCTTAATCATTAACCCTATGGCGTTGACTGGAAAAAAATGACTTGAAAATTCCCGCTGCCCCCCCCAACTTTGACCATAGTTCCAACGCTCCTGCTTATGCTAGGTCTGTCGAGCACCCAATTGCATGTCCCCTCCCAGGAGGAGAGGCAGACAGGGCTTTGGCTCCCCACCCAAAACTCGGGTCTGCGTCCGCCCCTGGTCAGTGCAGGGTCAAGTCCAGACTGACGGGGGAGGAGATGGGGCGGGAGGCAACAGGTCCCAAAATCGGGATTTTTTAAAGAAAATCGGTAAAACTCGGGGGTTTTGGGGAAAATTTTTCGCTTCCCGCTCGATCCGCCAGTGAGTCGGTACAATAAAAAATTATGTAGAATGAAAACCGTTGGCCTGTCCACAAGCCCCTGCCCCGCGACCAGGGCAGCTATAGCTGCAAAATATTTGTATAGCACCAACGTGGTTAGAAGCAGTGACAGTTACAAGAGGGGCCAGGGGCTCAAGCCACTCCCCCAAAAAATGTCAGAGTGCCAACAATAAATGCATAGCCGAAGGCGGTTTTGAGGTAATGGCGGTTGAGGCTTGAGCCCCTACTCTCCCCCAAATAAAGTTCTGGGTCCACCACTGGTCAGAAGCATGGCATTCTTGAGTTTCATGAACATTATCTCAATAATAGCAACGTAATGATGTAAAATGCAGCCTTTTGACCAGCGGAAAAGCCCATGCTCCACTAAGAGGCAACCAGTGACCTCCAGTGTCCACTAATAGTGTCAGTGTGGTCAGAAGCAGCGTATTCTTAACACGCGCATTGGGTACCCGCCACCTCTGGTTTCTTGGAGATGCCAAAACGGCGGCACGTAGCGCCGCCGTACTTGGCATACCTTTTTCTGATCATTTTTAAAACTTTTTTTCAAAATCTTCAGGTTATGTCATCTCAGGCCAGGTCACCAGTACAGGTCAAGGGACCTGATCTAAAACAGTTTAAGACAGCATAAGTCAGAACAAGGTGAGCTTATTCGCTGGAAACTCATATCACATAATGGGCCCACCACGCTCTCTGAAATATATATATTCGGGTATTTTTTATATTGATGACCAAGATCAGATACGAGCCATGACCTCTCTATTGGAAGTACATGGGAAAATGTTTTTAACCCTCACCCCGGTGGTTTTTCCAGCGGCACGAAAAAACGGCGGCGCGGAGCGCCTCCGTACTTGGCATACATTATCCTTGATCAATCCCACAACTCTCCTCAAAATCTTAAGGCTGGGTCATCCCAGGTCAGGTCACCGGTGCAGGTCAAGTGACCTCACCTCCAAAAATGTTTAAGGTGTCATAAGTAAGAAATGGGTGAATCTATCGGATTGAAATTTATACCACATAATGCGGCATCGAGTGCTACACAATATGGGCCGAGATTGTCCATATCGATGACCAAAGGTCAAGTACAGACTATGACATATCCATGGGTGCCGAAAGTGGGAGACGGGGGACGTGTCCTCCCCCTGTTGGCCAACCAGGGGGGACGCCCCCCCAATATTTGGGTCCATCGTCATTAATGTTGTCAGGTACCGAATATGTTCAAAATTCGCCTCCCCCGGTCAGCACCAGCCTGGGTCCTAACCTCCCCCCTGTAAAAATTCTGTGGCGGCGCCCCTAGACATATCTATTGGAAATGCATAGGAAAGACAAAAATTGGGCTGTATTTGTGTTGATACAGCTGATAAAACCTTCATATTCTCCAAATCTTAGTATCCTTGGCCCCTTCCCAGGCTTATGTTGCAATGCTGGACCTGTGAGAGGTCATCTCGGGCTACTCAAGCAGTTTTTAGACATATAGGGGGGATTCCAGAACAGATCGACCAAGGCTTGACACCACCATGTCTAGAAAAAATCTGAAACTTTGCCTCCGGGTAGTTTTGGGCCAGGAACACGCCTGTGAGAATCTTAGCCCCCTCCGACCAACGGTGACTGAGTTATAGCCTGGGGAAATTTTCGGGAGGTCACTTTGTAGACTCATCTTTAATGCTTCATAACTTAAAAATGCATAGCCTGATTAACAAGTTTTGTATTTCATTGAACTCGTCTTGAACTTTACATTATTTTGCAAAAATAAAATTTCAAAATTTTAAAAAAATTTTGACTTTTAATTCGTTTGACCTTTCCTTTTTTACCTTTTCGCAGTGAAAATTGTCCTTTTAGATACCTAAAAATTTTTGATTCATAAAATATATTCCGATAAAAAATTTGAAAAATTCGTTCTTGCTATAAATTACAAATTTTTAGCACCTAAGGTAGGTATGCAGACGGTTTTTGACCACTGCGGTAGTACCGCCTTATGTTTAACACCGCAAACAAAGCGATTCCTTTTGTAACGGTTGCTTGCAATCATATTGCATTGCCTTTACGAAATTTTCATTGTGCAAGTGTCAGAATTTATGAGAATTAACACGCGCCCACACGAGGGGCGGGCAACCGGCCTCCTCAGGTTTCCACAGGTAGTAAAAAATACACTTCGTGCAGCGCCACCGTCCTTCATCTACCTCTAACTCGAAATTGTTGCAGCTTCTGGTAAAATTTTAGGTCTGGGTCATACCAGGTCAGACCGCCAACCCAAGTCAAGAGACCTAACCTCGAAAATCTTTGGAGGTGCATCAGTAAGATCAAATTTAACCTATCGTGCTTAGATTCACATCACATTGTAAGGTCACCGAACAAGATATTTTTTGTAGCAGGATTTCTTTATCGATAACCTGTGACAAGGTCAGGGTCACGATCTTTCCATTAGAAATGCATGGGGCAAGGGGTAAATTTTGATAACTTGCGAGAATTGAGAATTGTCAAGAATTGTGATGGAGGTTTATTTTTACTTTGTCGTTTCTGACTTGCCACTGCAGTTTGATTAATATTATTTTTACCATACAGACCTAGGTCAAATCAAGTTAGTTTTGAAATTTTACTGGACAACATTATAAGATATATAATCCGATCGGGCCGGACAAGAACATTCCAATTGTGCTGAACATTCTTTCTACGGCTCTTCTTTGTCAGCTATTATGTCACAAAATTTAGGTTTCCACTTAGTTCCTGTAAGGAATACTTTGGCCTCGAGCAACCTCAAAGGTGACCCGACCAAACGATTGGATGTAACATTTCCGGTAGTGATTAAAACTGGCTATTTTGCGGCGTCGCTTTCAGTACACTGTTTATTCTACATGGTTTACTGAACAGCAGAGATAACCAACAATTAGGCCACGGAGCCTGTGTGATCTAACTTGCCTCCAAACACAACACTGCGATGGCTCGTGTTTTTGTTCTTCAGAACTTATGCCTGGAGCATGAAAGGGAGAGAAATGACTGAAGAATTTACATCTCCTGACGTTAAAATATATTTAACTTCATGAAATGGTGCCGCCATGCACACCATTTCAAAACGATGCAAAGGTTTAATTCCAGAGCAAAAGTTATATCGAAGCGAAATTCAATTATGTAAATGAAGTGTTTTCACTACGTCTCACAGCAAGGACACCTACAACTTTATCGAGGGCACTGCGAAACCGGCAACATATCACGATGGTTTAAAAGTCCAGTGAAAGATCAAATACGTGAGGCCAAAGGTACGCATGCTTTTCTTACGCATACATTTTTCAGCACGGTTAAGTTCTTGTACATTCCACAATCAAGCATAGCCAATGTTGCCAGACAGCCCCAAAGTCTGTTCGCCGATGCCATTATGGAAAAATGAATACAAGTTTCAAAGAATACCAGCGGTAAATAAGACACCCATCACTGTTCATGAAATCTCTACAAACAAAGGAAGGAAGGTTCGGGTTTTGTATACCTATGTTCGAACCAAACAGGTCATGGTGAATGTCCAATGCAAAGTTAATATTAAACATACTGGTAAATTATTTGGCTTAAGTAATGAGTGATCTGACAGCCATCATTGCAGGTGAATGAATGCGTTTGTACAGGACAAAGTCAGCATAAGCTTTGCCACCGGCAAAAAAGTGGGGGGGAGGGGCAGTGAAACTTCATACTGACGCTGACTAAAAACTTTCCACGTTAGGACCAAATACTGTACGAATTTGGGCTTCTCGCTGCCTTCTGCAGCGGCTGGTCATAAGAATGGCCGGTTTTCTCCCGTATTGACTGAGATCAGGAAATTTTGGGCCAAAAAGTGGGGGGGGCGGGCCTCCCCTGGCCCCCCCGGTGGCGACGCCCCTGAAAGTCAGTGTCAGTGTTAAAGTCGTCTCAGTGTATTCCCTTATTCTTCAATGATTATACAAGGCACCAGGAGTGTGGAATTATATATATATATATATATATATATATATATATATATATATATATATATATATATATATATATATTTGTATGTGCCCGACCACCTCCAGTGATAAAAGTGGTAAAATATCATTTGAATGTTTTTGTTTCCATTTCAAATACTACTTCTTGGTTCAATGTAGTACAACCGGCCCGTTAAAGGGCTAAACACATGATAAATTTTGCTTTTTATTTTCACGTAGGGGCTCTCGATATTGCTTAAAATTTGCCCATCCCTAATCATTAAAAAACACCAATCAAAAGTATTTCCAAGTGGCGTTTGAACTGGGATCCGTGTCGGCTATGAAATGAACACCTTTTAAAAATATCATGTGAGGCAACCTGTTCAAGTGACCAAGTCGAATGTGTTATGATTTCAGGACATTTTTTTGCATATATGAGCAGATTCAATGAGCACTGGGTCACCTTGCATCTATACTATTTTTCCACCTCCGGGAACGATGTAATTGTGTGAGTTAATGGTGCTTATAGTATAAGTTATACTTGTTTCAATTATTGATAAAGTCGCGACATCTTTGTAAATTTTTGTTTAAGGCTGCAAGGCTCATTACTAACAAGTTACTTTGCCCTCGTCTCCCTCGAAACAATGAATCCATTTCTATCACTTTTAAAGGTGGCTATTTTTATTTTATAAATCTTGTCCAAGTTGTTGCCAGTTCAGTTTTAGGACTCGGAGTCTCACTAGAGTCATCAAGGGACTTTTTACAGAGACCCGACCCCACCATCCAAACGTGCAACTCTCACGATGAAGGGTTAATTAAGGAACCAAAGTTGAGCGTCCCACAAGGCATAACGACGGCCGTCTACCTCAGGTCACCCCCTCACCAGTCAGATGCCAGCTGACGTACGGTATTTACGGTACCTATCACCTGCCAGTTGACCTAAATTATTTTGCCAGAAGTTGCAAAAATTTGGAGTTAGAGGCAGATGAAGTACGGTGGCGCTGCGCGAAGGTGTTTTTTTACTACCTGTAGAAACCTGAGGAGGCCGTTTGCCTACCCCCTCGTGTGGGCGCGTGTTAATTCTCATAAATTCTGACACTTGCACGATGAAAATTTCGTAAAGGCAATGCAATATCATTACCTTGTGGGACGTTCAACTTTCGTTCCTTAATTAACCCTTCATCGTGAGAGTTGCACGTATGGGTGGTGGGGTCGGGTCTCTGTAAAAGTCCCTTGATGACTCGAGTGAGACTCCGACTCCTAAAACTGAACTGGCAACAACTTGGACAAGATTTATAAAATAAAAATAGCCACCTCTAAAAGTGATAGAAATGGATCCATTGTTTCGAGGGAGACGAGGGCAAAGTAACTTGTTAGTAATGAGCCTTGCAGCCTTAAACGAAAATTTACAAAGATGTCGCGACTTTATCAATAATTGAAACAAGTATAACTTATACTATAAGCACCTCTAACTCACACAATTACATCGTACGGTATTTACGGTACCTATCACCTGCCAGTTGACCTAAATTATTTTGCGAGAAGTTGCAAAAATTTGGAGTTAGAGGCAGATGAAGCACGGTGGCGCTGCGCGAAGGTGTTTTTTTACTACCTGTAGAACCCTGAGGAGGCCGTTTGCCTACCCCCTCGTGTGGGCGCGTGTTAATTCTCATAAATTCTGACACTTGCACGATTAAAATTTCGTAAAGTCAATGCAATATCATTGCAAGCAACCGATTCCAAAAGCAATCGCTTTGTTTGCAGTGTTAAACATAAAGCTGTGCTGCTGCAGTGGTCAAAAACCGTCTGCATACCTACCTTAGGAGCTGAAAATTTGGAATTTATAGCAAGAACGTATTAAAAAAATCCCAAAATTTTTATGAAGAAAATTTTTTGGAGTGTCTAAGCGAGCAATTTCAACTGCGAAAAGGTCAAGCTAGGTAAAAAGAAAAGGTCAAACGAATCAAAAGTCAAAACTTTAAAAAATTTGAATTAAAAAAAATAATGTTTAGTTCAAGAAGATTTCAATGATACACAAAACTTGTTAATCAGGCAATGCGTTTTTGAGTTATGAAGCATCAAAGATGATTCTACAAGGTGACCTCTCGAAAATGTCTCGGGCTGTAACTCGGTCACCGTTGGTCGGAAGGAGCTAAGATTCTCACAGGCGTGTTCCTGACCCAAAACTACCCCGGATACAAAGTTTCAGATTTTTTATAGACATGGTGGTGTCAAATTGAAATATTTTTAGTCCTGGAATGCCCCATAGGTCAATAACTTTGCATGAAATGATGATACAGCTTTTATTTTGAGATCGTTGCCTTTGGATTGTTATGGCAAGTCGATTCATATGTCTATGCTTGGTCAAAAATTGACCTTGACCTGACCTGAGATCGGATCATTTTTGTGTTTTGACCTAGCATGGTCAGATTATACATCATTCGATTCGCTGTGACGAGAGGAAGCAAATGGTGCCTAGAAATGATTCTAACTCAACTCTTGTCAGACGCTAGAGCCCAAAAACTCAACTCAAGATACCACTTTCTTTGACCCGTCATGACCTCAATAGTGACCTGAGCCAAAGGGAAGGGGGGCAGGTACCCCCCGTCAAAGCGAAGTTGGCTCAGACCCCCGTCAATGCGTGTCTTAAGTCCCACAAACCTCCGTCTAATACCGTCATTGGTGGATGCAGGAGCAGTATTCGGGTCAGTGGCGGCGGATAAAGGGGGGGCAAGGGGGCAGTTGCCCCCCAAATTATCAGAGGGGCCCCCGGAAAAATACGCAATTTTAGCTTGGTTCTTTTCTGAAAGTTCATGAACGACCTGACTGAGCCCTCAGCAGTTTCTCGGTTTGGACAGTGTCCGAGCTTTATCTCAGGGGCCCTGAGCTTGGGCTCAGGGCCCCTCTAGCTTGGGCTCAGGGACCCTCTAGCTTGGCCTTTAGGGGCCCCCAAGCTTAGCCTAAAGGAGCCCCCGAGCCTGGTCTCAGGGGGCCCAGAACCTGGTCTAAAGGGCCACCGAGCCTGGTATCAGGGCCCCCACTCTGTCTCAGGGGCCCCCGAGCTGTTCCTCGCCCCCCCGAGCTTTGTCGCAGGGACCCCCAAGCTTGGTCTAAGGGGCCCCCAAGGCTAGTCTCAGGCCACCCAAGCTTAGGCTTAAGAGAGCCCCCCGAGCTCGGTCTCAGGGGCCCCGAGATTGTCTAAGGGGCTCCGGAGCTTGTCTAAGGGGCCCCCGAGCGTTGTCTCAGGGGCCCTCCAAGATTGGTATAAGGGGGCTTCCCAGATTGGTCTAAGGGGCCCCCGAGATTCGTCTTAAGGGACCTTTAGCTTGGTTTCAGGGGCCTCCAAGCTTGGTTTCAGAGGCCGCCAAGCTTGGTCTCAGGAGCTCCCGAGCTTGGTCTCAGGGCCCCCTGAGCTTGGGCTCCAGGGCATTCGAGCTTGATCTCTAGGAGCCCCCCCTCCAAGCTTGGTCTCAGGGGGCCCCCGAGCTGTGTCTCAGGGCTCCGAACTTGGTCTCAGGGGGCCTCCGAGATTGGTCTAAGGGGCTCCCGAGATTGGTCTTAGGGGGCCTCCAAGCTTTGTTTCAGAGGCCCCCAAACTTGGTCTCAGGGGCCCCGAGCTTGGTCTCAGGGGCCCTGAGCTTGGGCTCAGGGCCTTCGAGCTTGATGTCTAGGAGCCCCCAAGCTCCCGTCTCAAGGAGCCCCGAGCTGTGTCTCAGGGCCCCGAGCTTGGTCTTGTGTGTGCTCAAGTCAGTATGCCTGTCATTTGCATTTTTCTGTGTCGATATAGACGACAGCATCAAAGCGCCCCCAGTTCTCATTCTGCGGGAGACGGAATTTTGCGGAAAAAATACTCAGAATATAATAATTCGTGTTACTTAACATGTTTTATTATGTAGATGCATACGAACAAACAGCGTTCACTTTTTAAAAAAGAACTATTTGCGTCGGAAGGGCGTTGCTGTATCGTTATTATAATTTTGATAAACTCCTAACGTGATGTTCGAGCTTAAAGCTTTGACGTTCAATGTCCGAGGCTTACGTGAACCTATAAAACGCAGATCCATATTTCGACATCTACATGTTAAATACGCTGCTTATTTTGCTGTACTGCAGAAAACATATTCCAGCTTGGAATCCGAGATCGTGTGGAAAATCGAATGGGGGAGGCAAAACCATTTTTGCACGGGCCAACTAAACAACATGGAGGAATAACCATTTTTGTACTGGGCCAAATACAATTTTTACCATTTGTGACGCTTATGCAGGAGCGGAACCAGGATTTTGCTAGGGGAGTGGCTGAGCTTTGAAAAATGGCGAAAAAGGGGAATAGGGCGAAAAATGGCGAAAATGGGGCAAAGGGGCTGAAGCCCCCTCAGCCCCCCTGGATCCGCCCCTGTGCTTAGGCCTCTGACCTCAGGCAGCAAGTCCCAACCAATCTATTGCAGTTTTTAGGGGGCCCTTGCTGCCGAGGGGCCCTATCGTCAAGGGGCCCCCTGGAAAAAATCTTGCCCCCCATCTGAAAAGAGCATCCGCCACCACTGATTTGGGAGCATCCCCGTTAACGGATATAGAAATATCACCAACTGTAACATAAAAAGAAACCCAAACGGGTCCGATAGCTTGTCTAGGAAACCTCTTAGGCTCACCAGGGCCCCTGACCTGATCTAAGGTCCTATGAGTCGATCTGGAGGCCCCTGAACTGTTCAGGGGCTCCAGAACTGGTCCCCTGATGCCCTATAAGCTAATCTGGGTCCCAGGATTTCCAATCGGGGGGGGCGGAGGGGAGACCTTCCCGGGGAGCCATCTGCACCAGGAGGTGCCACTTTTGGTTGACAAAACCTATGAGGTGGGCACCAAAGCCTATCGATGGGTGCCAATTTTCGCATCATTTGAATTTAATCGTTAAAAGAGCATTGAAATCACACTCTTAGGGAAAACAGATTTCATCAGGATTAATATAAAAATATGTTTTGAAAGGTGTTAAAATATATAAGCACGGCTCTAATGGCAGGGATGGGGAACCGGGTTACGGATCTGAGGGAAAACCCAGCCATTTTGTGGCCTTTTCCCGAAATTTCCTTAGGAAAATCGTATTTTTCCGCCTGTAAAGTATGGGCATCTGAATGAACATTAGATCAGATCAGATCAGACATATTGAGGCAGCGATCCACACATGTTGTGGTTTTTCACACTGACACTTCAGAAAAACAGTGAATGTTGGGGCACAATAAGAGCGTAAAAGTAAAATAAACGGAGTATCACGCGATAAACTCAGTATTACTGATAAAGTCATTATTTGAATAAATGTACGCTGAACTGGGCTTATTCAATTGTATGCCTTGTAAGCATACATGTTAAGCAAATTAACCCGCGCCCCACCGGGGGTCAGCGCCACCTTCACCCCACCGGAGACCATCAAACCCCCGCTCAAACTCCGAAAATATGGGGGTTAGCGCAAATCTGCAAAATGCATTAGAAAGCTCGCGTGAATTCAGTAAGAAATTACTTCACATGTTTAAGCGCTCAGGTCAATGGTTTGACCTCCAGAGGTCAAGTAAGGTCACGATAGGCTATTTTCATTCAAATATGCAAAGCTTAAGAAAACTGGGCACAGCTCTTATGCCATTAGAGCTATTGAGATCTGGTCAACTACATTGGATAGGAAAATGCCAGACCTTTTTCCGCTATGTGGAACGTAATGACCTCCCGCCAGTGGTTTTGACCTCCAGAGGTCACCTCGTGACCTAATATGACCTGAGGTTACCAAAGGTGCCCCCCCGATCGGCAATCCTGGATCCGCCTATGTTGTGAATACCTTCATATTCTCCAAATGGTAGTATCCTGGGTCTCTTTCAGTTTCGGGTTGCACCTGTGACCTCTGAGAGGTCATCTGGGGCTACTGAAGCAGGTTTTCAGACTTGGGTTAAACATTTTGCAGGAAATAATGGTTAAGCTTTTATTTTGATACCATTTCGTTTGGGTTGCTATTACGAATAGATTGATATGCATATTGATTGTGCTAGGTTTGAAACTGACTTTGACCTGACCTTAGCTCAGGTCATTTTTATGGTTAACCTAGTGTAGTCATATTATACATCATGTTTAAGCGCTCAGGTCAATGGTTTGACCTCCAGAGGTCAAGTAAGGTCACGAATACATTCGATTCGCCGTAACGGGAGACAGCGAATGGTGCCTAAAAATATTTCTACCTCAATTCTGTCAGACGCTAGAATCGGTTTATCAGGAGCGAATATCATTCTGTTGACCTCAGGATACGAAGGATATGGCGTTGACTTCAACAGGCTCTGGAGCCTGAACCAAGCTGTGCCCCGCAAAAGCGGTGAACTGGTTTGTATTTCATGCTTCCTGGCTTGCATACTAATTTTAAGCGAAATCAATTGTCCCCGATTTTGGTGATACGTTGGGTCCCCTGTTAAAGTCAATGGCATTTAATGCATTACGGCAAAAACTGATTTTGACGGCACATTTTGTGCTCTATCTCAACAACACGACGCGATAGAGCAAAATAAAGACCAGTTTCAGGATGGTCTCGGCAAGGGCTTTCGAATGATGAGGCGATTATAAAAATCCTGAATATCAATCTAAATATCGAATATCTAACTCCTGCTGTTTTCACAGACATCAGACGCTAGAGCCCAGAGACTCTTCTCTAACATACCACCTTCTTTGACCTATCACTGACCTCATATTGACCTGGAAACCAAAAGTGACCGAATGCTGTCTCTTCATGAATTTGCATGAGCTGCACCAGTGTTTTGCATTTTTCTCTTTCCCGTATAGAAGCCGAGTTCGAGGGGGGTGTTTGTACTCCCCACCCAGGGGCGAAAAGATGGCTCGGAGAGGCCCACCGAGGCGAGGTGTTAAGAAATTGAGTTCAAATCAAGCTCTCGCTCTCACGACTTGGTGACTGACTTTGATTACCTGACTCATCCCAAATAAGCCGAGAAATTGAGTTGACAGAGCTCAAACTACGCACTCTGAAGTGAGGACTGACTCGATTCGGACTGAAACAGAGCAAAGAAAGTGGAGCCGATTCAAAGCCAATTCCCGGAATCCAGAGTCGCTGCTCAACAGGTCTGAAAAAGTTGAGCATAACAGAAGAGTTGGGAGTTTAACACGCGCATTCACGGGGGGCGGGTAACCGCCCCCCTCGGGTTTTTCGGAGACAGCATAGCGCCAGAACGGTGGCGAGTACAGACACCGTATAACTGTGTATTACAAACTTTTTGCTCATCATTTTTTACAACTTTTGTCAAAATTTTAAGGTCAGGAATCATCTCAGGGCAGGTCACCAGTACAGGTCAGAAGTGACTTGACCCCAAAAGATTAAGCCAGAATAGCATAAGTCAGAACAGATTGAACTTATCCGGATCAGAAACTGCATACACATAATAGAGCCCACCGAGTTCTCTAAAATATGTTTCGGTATTTTTTTATATCGATGACGTAAGGTCAGGTACGAGCCGTGACATCTCCATTGGAAATACATGGGAAAAATGATTTTAACCCGCGCCCCACCGGGGTTCCAGCGCCACCTTCACCCCACCGGGGGCCGTCCGATATGGCCCCCTTCAAACCTCCGAAAATATGGGGGGTTGGCGCAAATCTGCCGGAAGTGCATTAGAAAGCTCGCGTGAATTCAGTACGAAATTACTCACATGCTTAAGCGCTCAGGTCAATGGTTTGACCTCAGAGGTCAAGTAAGGTCACGATAGGCTATTTTCATTCAAATATGCAAAGCTTAAGAAGACTGGGCATAACTCTTGTGCCATTAGAGCTAGCGAGATCTGGTCAACTACATTGGATAGGAGAATGCCAGACCTTCTTCCGCTATGTGAAACGTAATGACCTCTCGCCAGTGGTTTGACCTCAGAGGGTCGCCTCGTGACCTC